>BMAU01018151.1:140000-432500 GCA_019973935.1 Trichonephila clavipes | reverse complement strand
CAAGAAACAGCTTATAAATATAGAATTTTATAATTTCGATTTTTAATTGTTTTATATATTTCGTAAGCAATAATCCTCTTCATTCTCGAATATATTTAAAAATGAGAGGTATTAAAATGAGAGTACTTTCTCCTTCTCTCTCTCTTCTAATATGTTTAGAAATTGAGCGAAAAAATATATTTCACCTTTTTATTTTATTTTTTCCCCACAAAAAGAAAATACAAAATTTATATGGTCTATATAAGGCTCGCAGTGTGGAGGAGCTAATTAAATATGCCTTCGCTCGAAGTCCTCATAAGCTGGTATGTTGCCGAAATTTGGAGAATGGTTTGCCAACTCAGTTCATATATATATATATATATATATATATATATATATATATATATATATATATATATATATATATATATATATATATATATATATATATATATATATATATATGATCTGAGTCTGAATATAAAGGTGTTTTTTTAGAGGTATAGAACTTTAATTGCAATAAAACAACGATGTATTATTCGATTGACATGAATTTTTTTATTCGAAAGATAATCTTGTGGCATTACATTTTAAATATGATTTCTGGCATATGACTGCCACGGCTGGCTCGGATGTAGTCCAATATGGACGTCCAATTTTCGATGACTTTTTCCAACATTTGTGGCCGTATATCGGCAATAACACGGCGAATGTTGTCTTCCAAATGGTCAAGCGTTTGTGGCTTATGTGCATAGACCAATGACTTTTCATAGCCCCACAGAAAATAGTCTAGCGGTGTTAAATCACAAGATCTTGGAGGCCAATTCACAGTTCCAAAACGTGAAATTAGGCGGTCACCAAACGTGTCTTTCAATAAATCGATTGTGGCACGAGCAGTGTGAAATGTTAAGCCGTATTGTTGGAACCACAGCTCCTGGACATCATGATTGTTCAATTCAGGATTGAAAAAGTTAGTAATCATGGCTCTATACCGATCACCATTGACTGTAACGTTGTGGCCTTCATCGTTTTTGAAGAAGGATTCCACCAGCCCATAAAGCGCACCAAACAGTCAGTTTTTCTGGATGTAACGGTGTTTCGACATACACTTGTGGATTAGCTTCACTCCAAATGCGGCAGTTTTGTTTGGTGACGTAGCCATTCAACCAGAAGTGCGCTTCATCGCTAAACAAAATTCGCTTATGAAAATCGACCATTATTTTCGAAATAAAATTGCACAATTTGAAAGCGTTGTTCAGGCGTGAGTCTATTCATGATGAATTGCCAAACCAAACTGAGAATAAATCACTTGACAGCTGTTAAATCGGTCGCCATCTTGGAAAGTAATGCCAACTTAAACTTCTATACCTGAAAAAAAAACACTCTTTATGTATGTATATGTGTGTGTATGTATGTATGTATGTAGTAGATTCGTCGAGTAGAAGGCTTTATTTATTTAATTATACCATCATTATTAGGTGATGGGTGTAAAAGCTGCCGGTCAATTTTCTCTGAATACGGGGGTTTATACACAAAGCGGCAACCGGAAGCTCAAAAACTCATATGATTGCCGAAGATGTATCTTTTGATTGGTCCAGATAATCGGATAATAAGGCTTACATAGAAAAAATACTCTAAATTTAATGACTGCATATTTTTCAAGTGTTTAAAATCGCAGTTACTCCCGTTATGCGGGGAGTTAACAATTAATTATGTACGTGAAGTCCTGGAGGTTTCAGGACCATTACAAATTAAAAAACTTTTAAGATGAAATTAACGTGAATTATTACACGTATTTATAGTATTGTTTATTCGCTATAATTTGCTTATTTACACTTACCGAGAAAGAAAGTGACTGCAGGGTCGCTTAAATGTTTCAAAATAATAAGCTATATTTCAATTTATTTTACATTCAATTAAATTTTTCTATTTACTATCCAGTCAATATATCTAACAAAAACGAGTAGTGTTGACTTATTAGTTTTCTAGGGCAATATAAAGCAGAAATATATTTTTTTAAGTAAATTCTTTCAGAATTTATTTTGCTGTTGGGGTTTTTCAAAATATTGAAATACCGATCAGTAAAGAGCGACTGTTTTATCCATATAAATGCAAGCCATTGAAATGATTTAAATTTTTCACAGTGAATCCAGTATTTAATTTACAATAAGATTGCTCTCCCCTGCTTTAAAAGCAGAGACCAAAAATTGCATGTCATGTAAATTCAAAAGAAAAAGATATTCACGACAACGACATTTATTCTTGTAGAAAGACTAAAAAAATTATTTGAATGAATACATTTGCACATATTTTTCCTGAAATTGTCTAATTTGAAAAGGAAAGGGTGTCATTAAGGAAAGCGTAAGGCTTAAAAAAATTTCAAAACTAAATATAAAGAGGTAAATATGATAAAAAAATTTGCATATTCTGATGCTATATTTTTTTAATGACTAAGTATTCACATGATTTCTAATCATTTTGCTTCCAAGCTAAGTTAAGTTATCTGTGACTTTTCTATTGGTTTTTTTTTTTTTTTTTGGGGGGGATTATAATCTATTAATAGTTAAAGAAATTTATATATATAAATGCCAGCAATGATAAATGAAGTTTCTCTAGTATATTAGGGAAAAATTAGCATGGCTTACTTTCATATTTACACTTAAATAAACTTCATTGAGATATGTGAAAAAATTATTCAGCTTAGTTATGTAAAAGTATATTTGAAACGTAAATAATGTTTTAGTATTGATGAGGTTTTAAAATTAAAAATTTATATTATATTTGTTGTTTTATCTTTCCTGTTTAATGATATGTACAGATACTTAATGATATGATTCCGTATTTGTTTCAATATTACATAAAAAAATTAAGAAAAAAACCTTTTTTTTAGCCATAAATTATTAATTATTTCAAAATCATATGAAAGAGGAAAAATGTGTGCATTGTGAAATTTTAAGTTTTTTTAAAATTAAATACTTGTAAGCAATGAATTATGAATTAACGAAGGATTAATCATAGTAATTTCATGACGAATCAAACCTTAAACTTAGAATTATTTTTCGAAAGAAGTTTGCTGCATTATCTAATCACCAACAGCCTAGATAATTTATATTAATCGTTAATAATGATCCTGATACCATTCTCTGTGCACATTTTTTAAAATTAAATGTATTTTATAGTTATATTTTTAAACATTAAAATTGTGATCAATATACACTGTACATTGAATGGTTTTATAAGAAAATATTTAATTTTCTTACCGGATAAGGTGAGAACCAATCATAACGTTTCAAAATCATGAGAACTTTTTTTTAAAGAAAGCTTGGAAAAAAGTTTAAAAATTATTTTTGAAATGCATTTACAAATCAACACAGCAGAATTTTTTTTTAAAAAAAACCCCTCTTAATCTCTTAATATAAAAAATGAAGGGTTTTTTTGTGCAGAAATAACTCAGTAGGAAATAGTTATTAAAGCAAAAATTTTTATTAATTATATTAAAAGGAGAAATTATGCATATATATATATATATATATATATATATATATATATATATATATACTTTTTTCTATATTTTCATGATTATTTTTATGATTTCCTATTTTTATTCATTGACGAAAACACTAGTATTTGATTAAAAATTTATTTGGCATTTCACTTTATTTTGCCAAATTGTATTGGATGACAATATAACTTTAATAATTTTGAAAGGACCTTTGCGAATTTATGCAGTTGTAAAAAAAAGTGGGTGTAAATTTAATGCATAACAATGTGAGTTGAGCGCAAATAAAATCCAAGATGAAGCATTGTGTAAAACATGTGTACGCATTATTTTATAAGAAATTCTTTTAAAATTAAGATAGTTATAATTATTCATAATGGAATGCTTAATGTTCTCTGATAAAAATTTGAAAGAATGTTTTTCTTAGGTACGTTTTTCTTTATTTCATTTTCATATTTCAATCTGGTTTTGAGAGGATTCATCAAATATTTTTACATTTTATAGCTGAAAATAGCACAAATATACTTACCAATTTCTTTAACTCCTCAACAGTCTATCGAGATTTATATCGAAGAAAAATTATTCGCCTTAATTTTTAAATATGAATTTTATTTGCATTAATCACAATTAATACAGAAAAAATAGTTTTATAAGTAAATTTTTGACATTTACTTCTTTAAATTACTTATGGATTTAAATTCATTTAGTCGTTCAGTTGCATTTATGATAAAGAATGGAAAATAATAGATAGACACACACACACATATATATATATATATATATATATATATATATATATATATATATATATATATATATATATATATATATATATATATGTATATATATATATGTATATATATATATATGTATATATATATGTATATGTATATATATATATATATATGTACATATAAATATGTATATATATGTATATATATATAATAATATATTTTAATTTCTAATCTATCCTTCCTAAAATCTTATGTCTGGTTACCTTGCAATTTCAATGGTTTTCAGTTTTATATCATGTAATAAAATAAATATAAACATAGTGAATATCCTTCAAAACAAAGAATGGATAAGCGATGGATTTGATAACCAAGACTAACAAACCAAAGTATAAGTAAACATATATCAAGTCAATTGACCAAAATGGAAAGTTATTATGTTTTCTTGAGCTACCACTAATTTAGGACAGTGATATATAATAGGAGCCTAAAAAATTGACTAATTAAGAAAATATGAGGGAAAACAAGATGCCAGTGTCAACAACTTCTAATTGAGTGTAATATCCCTTATTATCAGCTTAAATTATATTTAACTCAACTGATATAACTACAGCCATGAGTATAATTTTGGTAACTGCACAAATAGAATTGCCAATAAAAAAGTCAATGGTACTATCCTATAAAATTTTCAACTTCCTCTAAGATATAGCTAGAGCTCACACTTGCAGTTTCTGAGCATCTTTCAACAAGTAGACAGAGACTAATATCCAAACCAGGTTTTCCTAATGAGTCTTTAAACATAGATTTTGCTGACGGTATTATTACAGGTTACCTATCAGTGCAATCGAGAATATATTCCTCAGAGCGGCACGATTGCTCTTTGAAAGAGTGTAATTTGGACAACACGGGGCAAAGCAATTTGTTGAGGGAAAAAAAATCCACTTTTATCTATATGTTATTCGTAGACGATATCACGATTTTAGTACGGCACTGTAGATAAAAAAGAAACATTCGGTGAAATAACTGATACCTTTTATTCACAAAGCTAGGGAAAACCAATTTTTTTCTTGTTGTAAGAATGGATATAATAGAAATATATTTGAGGGGACGTTTCTACGAAAAAATTTAACGAAGCAATGCTTCTGTTATGCATCTAAAAACAGATTAGCAGATTTTGTCTATTTTAAAGTAACTGAAATGTTTTGTTATAAATTAGTTTTTCCAACTGAAATCTTAATTTTTGGAAAATGTAAATCTCAGGCAGTTTAAACCGTAGATTGTTTTAAGGGGGTTACTTCAAACACACATTTTCTTTGTCTCCATAATGTTAAAAAGGACTAAGTTTAAGGAAGATTTTTAAGAAATATACTGGTTGTACAACCACCAATTTTTTGATGAGCATTTATTGTTTTATTGTTATTATATTAACAAGAGCATTTAAAAGAAATTTGAGTACTTTTCTTTACAAAACTTATATATGAAGTAACATGAGAAGATCATCCAATCGATAAAATGTCATGCACATTTTATAACCCGTATTTTTTTAATACAACTTCTCTTTTAATAATCTCTCACTAAGATATTTATTTGTATAGTAGTAATATGTCAGCAAAGTTTAAAAGTTGTAAGATAAGTAGACTTTTCTAAAATGTTCCTTTTGTGTTGTAAATTACACTTTTGCGTTTTAAAGCAAGCCCTTTTACCTTTTAATAAGGCAACTAACACGATAGCTTGAGTTGCTAATATATTTCTAATTTAGTTAGATTAAAAATTTAACCTGCTTTAGAAGCAGAAGTTTAGTTTATTTTTTTAATAGAAATTTTTAAAAAACCCATTTTTTTCCGATTTTCATGAAGTGACCGTATTTTAGCTAGTTTTTAAATAAAATCTTGTGAATGAAGTGTTAAATTATTTTATAAGTTTTAAAAATTTCATTCTTCATTTTTTTAAAATAGATGCCGAAAATAGAAAAAGAAATCGATATTTTCTGAATGTAAAAAGAAATAATCTGAGCTTTATATTGCTTTTATTTGTTTGTCATGTGTATACTAAATTTAATGCGACTATTAAGAAGGAAATTTAAAACACATGTCCTTACAACAAATTTAAAAATTAACGAAAAGCTTTTTTTATACTATCGAAATCAATTATATGGTAATTGTAACATGGGAAAGTAATTTAAAATTTATTATTCTATATACTATATATAAAGATAAGTCATTGCAGTCTCGTAGATAACAATTAACCTTTAATCATTTATAACGTATAAAATAGTGAACTAAAACTAATGATTAATTAAAACTTAATATAAATGGAAAGCTACCATTTTATTCCCAGTGATACGATTCAATAAGTTCTCACCACTTGGGTAAAATTGATACGTAATTTTTTTGTTCATTTCGGTGAACTGGTTACTGAAATCTTCTGCAAGGTGTGAAGTGCTTGGTGCATAAATTACATTTTTAGGGTTTTGAAAACCTGAACAGTGAAAATAGGCACCCCTAGAATTACTCAATTTCTTGAAAATGTTCAATAATTTAAAATATATTGTCAGAAGCGAAAAAAGACTTTTTTAAGAGTAGATTGGCTCTCTCTCTATCAAGAGAAGAAGGGAAATCAGCTTCGAAGAAGAGAAAAGAAGATGAAATCCTTCCCAATCTAATCTATTGAGGTTCCATCAGAGTTGCACACAAGGGGAGAGGGAGTCCAAGGGTCTGGACACCCCCTCAATCGTCCTTTATTCTTACTTTGATTATATATATATTTTTTTGTCTTTTAGTCTTACTTATTTAATAATTTATTTTTTCCTATTATTTGTGTTCCCGAAAATCGATAAAATCAAAAGAATATGTTTGTGTTGGCATGATATGCGTGAGTGAGTGAGTGAATATTAACGTCGCACTGTTCAGCTACAAGAGGGCTTTTAGCGAAGGACCACGTAATTTTGAACTATGTTCAAGTGACGTGGATGACACCTGAGCTGGCACCCTCTCTCCTAACTACCGCACGAACGGGAGGACGTTTCAGCTCTCGACATATTTAAAGTGCATCGCTGCCCTACACCACGGGTCTTTAGTGTGTGTGTGTGTGTGGTACTTTGCTTGAACTCGCGACAAGGCCAGCCATGATCCGATACCTTGACCACTCGGCCACCGTGGCCAGGGTTATGATACGAGAATAATAGACTTTTGACCCTTGACCCCCTCCCCTTGAAAAATTCCTGTGTGCGCCACTGGATACCATAAAGTGCCTTAAGACACCCAAATATGCATATCTATACTACTTTTGTAAGAGGAGAAAGAGTGATTATTGATACAAAAGGGTTAATTGAATGGATAAATTAATTATACATTGCCGTGTTTATACACACACACACTTAAAGAACATTTAGGACATTAATAATAATGTTAAACTAGTTTAATCTTACCACTGGTTGTTCCTATAGAAAAATTTCACACTGAATGAATGATAAAAACAAACTTGACATTATCTTAAATTATTTACTCCCATCGAATCAGATAGAATAATAGATACGGACTCCCATGTCAAAAATCAGAAATTACTAACATTCAAACCTTCATTAAATGTAATTTAAAGAAATTCCCTCCATTTGAATGTGTATTTATCCAGGTTTCTAATTTGTAACTTTAGACACTTTAAAGAGCAAACCCATAATTAAACAAATTACTGTTGTAAAAAAAGTTACATAATCACAGTTCCATCATTTACTATTTATCCCCATTTCTTTATGAAAAGTCTCTTTTCACACTGCCACCATTCAACATCAGAGTGAGATAGCTGAATATAAAAAAGGAAAGCGGACAGCAGGTGAGATGTCAATCACAACGTATCATCAATCACCATTGGTCACTGGATGAGGACCAATCCCTCCCACAAAGAGTACGGTATCCTTTGAAGTGTCAGTTCAATGAACTGTGCATTGATCTGTAGAGCTTCACGTAATCGTATCTGATGCTTGACGATTGTACTACCGTTCACTATGAACAAGACTATGAATAAATACTCGCTATCCTGGACTGTGTGATTTTTGACACATGTTTCAAAGCGTTAGCAGTTTGATACTAGTAAAATTTCAATGGATACTTTTTCTAGCGCGTTTTTTTACACAGTGTGTGTAACACTTTATTACTAATATACAAATATTTTTCATTAAAAATACACGAAAGATAACGATGTAAATTTCTACTGATTTTATTATTTGTTCACTTTAATTTATACATTGCTTCTATATTCAGTTGATTAAGAATATATAGGCACAATGAAGGAGTCTAATAAACAACCTTTTTTGTGCCGTCATGCTTAAATGAAAATCTTTTCAAAAACAAGAACAATGTTTTTAATAATAGTTTTTAAACCAAAATTACTGAAAGTTTCATATAGCTTTAAATATAACTCACGTAAAAACATGATTTGGGTGCTATTTTATTTTTTAAATTTTGTTGTATGGAACATTACTTTTGATGAGTACATTAGAATGAGTATATGCTTCAACCTTACTTGTAGTATTTTAAACAGGGGCGTAGCTATACCGCCGTATCAGCTCCAACATGCGTAAGCAAAGACTCGTAAAGTGTTAAGCCCCCCACCATCAAAAGAACCTTTCAAGGGATTTTGATACAGGGCCCACTCTCAAGACAAGCCATACCAGTGATTTTAAAGATGATTTTTTAGAACTATTGTAAATAAAAATTTTGATTTAAGTTGGGTATATGTTACATGTAATATAAAAATAATATTTTTTACTTAACAATCATTGCTCCAAATACAACTATTTGTAATTTTCATTGTATAAATATAAATCAAAACTAAGCTCTTCCTTAAAAAACCTCATAGAAAATACTGTGTGTGTGTGTGTGTGTGACTATATTTTTCTTAGATTTATAAGAGCTATACTTACATTAGGCTTTGAACTTTGTGTGCGAGTGACTTACGATATAGAAAATTCTTAACACATTTTTTCAAATATTGTGGTGTTTTCACGAATTTCTAACCTTTATCGATGAAGAATTTTAAAAACGGGCTTAATTAAGGGCATTTTTTAAATTTCTGAAAGTAAAAATACCATAAGATTGCAAGTTAGGAGAGAAACCCTCCATTGTTTTTAATGCTGTTAAATCTAATATATTTACAGAATTTCTTTTCATAAGTTTTAAGTCATTTTAATTTGCAAAAAGTTCGGATTTCCTTATTTTCAAAAATTTTTTGAAATTGACTACGCCATGATGTACTGATTGTCAATATCAAAATATATATCAAAATTTAATTAGTATCAATCCAAGACAATATTGTAGGACCGTATTAGCTGAGTGGTAATGGCTAGGAGTTTGTGACCGGAATTGTGTTTCTGTCGAAACATGGGTTCGTGTACTGGTGTCACTAAAGAAATAACGTGTTGGACTGATGTGTATTAAGCCTGTCTAGGACCAAAGTCTTCACGTTGGCACTATGTAAAAATGTAGAAGGGGAGGAGAGGCAGCTGATATGTCATCTTCGTGACTTGACCGTGGCTCAAAACTGCGAGATCCGCCGCCAATAGCATTCGTGTAGCGTCATTCGGTGACGTTAATAAACAATCAATCAACGAACAGAAGATTACTGTGAAAACAATATTGTGATAAAATTAAATCTTAGTATCAATGGCGATTTATCGAAGAGCTATACAATTTGACAAATATTCAATTAAAGCAAATACTTTTGAAGTATACATCATGTCTATGCCATTGCATTTATCAAGATTTTAAACTAATAATTTATATTAATCAAAAAACGCAACTCAAATGATGCACTCACTTTCTTTTGCTGAATAAAACGCCCCCTATAGATTCGTTTTAGCAAAATTCCAACCACGTTAAATTCCTGAAGAAAAATACCCTTTCATACCCAGAAACAATGTAATGAAATATCTAAATCACGAAGTTAGCAGCCTTTTCGTGTTATGCAATCATACATAACACGGCAGATATGTCTGTTGCTTCAGATGTTTTAATATTGAGTTAGACGACATTCCATCTGCTTTGATAAACACAGACGACCCTGAATATTCAGTCTAAATATATAAAATATCTTTGACTATTTATAACATATTAACAAGAGCAGAAGCCGAAAGCAAAAATTAACATCCTTTCGTCCGAGCTTTAGAGATCGTGTTAGAGATAGAGGTTAGAGTCCTTTTCTCTCTTAGCAACCCATCTTTTGCTTAGTCACGATCTTAATAAAGCACGCAAGCACCAGCGACCGTTAGTAAACTGTGTTTAACAACCGGGATGGATTCAGCTGCCTTACACACATTTACACTTAGAAAGCGGTGAGACTTAGAAAATGACAACATGAGATAATAACAAGGATAAGGTGCAATTTTTATCGAGCGTGTATGGAGGATTAGATGTGTGGAATTTTTTTCCCAGATGAATTTGATACTTTATAGAAATATTCGAGCGTGTACTGAAAGGGTTTTTGCTTTATGCGTATTGATATCTGCTTGTAAACAATGACACAAAGAATTGTTTAATCAAATTTATTTTTTTAGGATATTTTAAACTTGAGGATTTGTTATTTATATTTGATGTCATTATTGTAATGCAAATTATCTTTGTATTCAATTTTCCTTTATTTGAACTGTTGAATGCATGTACTTAAGTAATTTTTAGACTTCAGCCAGATTTTTCATCAGAACTATTCCTTTTTACTTAATTATATGGATTCAAAAGATGGGTTTAAATGATTTAATGTTTTAAAAGATTAGGTTTTCTAACTTTACTTATTTATATAAGTATTTAAAAATATGTTATTCATTTAAAGAGTAGTACCTAGCAATATTTTTTCCTTCGTGTGTTCTTGAAAAGAGGGAGAAAAAACAATTCATTTTTTTAAAGCAAATATTTCAAAATAGTCCTAATCAATAATAAATGCAGTAATCAATTTTTTTAAAAAAAGTATTTGTATAGTTACGTTAAAAGAAAACAATTTTCTCTTACAAACACCAGTTTGCGTTATGATAGTTAAATGTCTTTTCAAATAATATTCTAATTTATATTACAATAATCTCAGTATAATTTATCTTATAAATCGGAACTTATTTGAACTAACTTTAAAAAATAGTTTCTTTCACTCACATGTTTTTCACATATTTTAATTTTATTATCAAAATCTTTACAGTTTCGAAATATTTTTGAAATAACAATTCATTTTATTTTCTTCATTTTTAGTTTGATAAAATTTTTATTAGAAGTCTTATATTTATTATAATATATAAGAAATAAATAGAAACCTACGCAAATAGTACGCAAGAAGGTATATCCCATGTTTCCATTAAATGTATGTAATTATTTACTGTATGAATAAATTAAACTTGATAATTATCAACATTCTTTTGCTTTGTTGTTTTAACAATTAATAAAAAGTTAGAAAACTACATGATAAAAGTAGATAGCCCTCATAAATAGATTCTTTTTGATTTTTATTTTGTTTTTAGATTATAAAAAATAATTGTTATTTTATAATTTATTTTACTATATTTTCCTTTTTTCATTACTTTCTAAAGATAAATTTTTGAAGGATACTTTTAAATTATTATTCATTTGAAAATATAATTTAAGGTATTTTGTTTTGTCAAGCACTCAATATGGCATTTTAATATACCATAGCGCAATTAAGCGAATTACATTTCTTCTTCAGTATATTCTTTTTCCTAAAAAAGAGAAGTCATCTCAAATATAATTGTTTATAAAAAAATAACACAAAAATACCTTTGTATATCTTATATTAAAACTGTTAAACAATTACGTGTTTTGCTGATACAAGTTATTCAAAATTTCTCAATTAATAAATCTGAAATATAATAAGTGGTTTTAAAGATTCAATCCACTAACTGTAAAAAAAGTTAACGTTACAAAGCTTTCGATAAATAATGCTTAAATTTCATTTATAACGGCCAGTGTCTTTATACAATTTTTACTGTGCTTATTAATTTATTATACGTAATCTTACAAAATTGAAACATTAATAATCTCCCTTTGATAAAAGTTAATTACTCATGCATATTAAATTTAATGGCCCTCATTTACATTACTCATTAGCACAAGAAAAAGAAAACAAAGCTGACACCTCTTTGCGTATTCCAGAAAAGTGACGAAAATTATCACAGCCAAAGCAAAAACAGCGTTCGGTCTCAAAATTTTGCCATTAATCTCATTTTGATTGCTGTAACATTGATAGTTTACTCCTGTGAAAACGCCAGGCCACAGAAACGTGATCTTTATATTAAGTAGGCGCCTTTAATCATACATATAACAGTCACACACACGTGTGGGGGTATCTGGGTAAATATGGAAGCAGAATTTCGTGATACTCCTGTTGGACGACAAGCATCCATTTTTATCCGCTTTTTAGAGGCAATGAGGCTTAAAACACTCAGCGAAGAGATAAGCAGGCAAAAAATTTCCAGCTTTACGTAAGAATTAGTTGACCAATTATTTTCAGAGGAATTGTTTTGATTTTCCACTATAAAAGGATTTAATAAAATGTGACTCTTATATACAGCTTACAATTTTTATCTGAATAAAACAAAAAACATTTTTGGGGGAAATAAAAAAATTTTTAAGAGGAATATTATGAAAGGAGTAAAAAAGCATAGTTAAAATGAATAAAAGCATAGTTAGTGAATAAAAACATAGTTAAAATTAATAAAAACGTATTATAAGATGTAAAACAATGGATAAGTTAGCGACACAAGGAGAGAACATGAAAAGTATAAAAGTATAAATTATTTGACCTTTGACCAAATTATCAATCAATTATTAGAAAATTTTCACAATGCATGTTTGTACTTGTAAGTAAAAAAGAAGTTGTGGTTTTAAAAGTCTTCACAGTATACGTATAATTTTATTACATGCAATTCTTTTTTCTATTACGTGTTAGACTACACACACGCATATAAAGTAATAAGAACATCAATTTTTAATAATTCATAACTCAAGGCCATTTGAATTAAATACGAATGTAAAAATAATTATTATATGTGTGTGTCTACAGTTCCCCCCCCAAATTTAAAATATATACGAAATTAAAAGAATTTCGAATTTTTTGCTTTATTACATGCAATACAAACTTCTTTTTTTTTTGTATATTTAAAAAAAACTCATAATAATTTGGTATACTCGTTACAGAAACTATAACAAACGAACAGCTACTAGAAGTGTTAATATGAATTTTTGGCTGCTTGCACCTTTCCGCATATATATATATATATATACACTCTGCATATAAATCACGAAACTAATAAGAACAAATGATTAAAATTTCAATTTTTAATAATTCGCAACTAACTCAAGGCCATTTGATATTGAGACTTAATGCCTAAACGTAACCGGCGGCAATGACGGACTTTGAAAAATAATTGGTCGAATAGACGTATCGGCCGCCCCCCTCGGTATATGGTAGTTGCTCGGTGTCTGGATCACAGTTACCGTCGCGGAGGGTCAGGACCCCAGGAACACAAATTCGTGCAATCAGAAGAGTACCAACAACGTCGCTAGCATCGATTCAACGCCAAATTAAAAGAATTTCGAATTTAAATCATAGGCAGTGTCGACTGGATTTTGCCGACCTTAATGGACGTGTCATCTTCATGATGAATCGATTCAGTCTTTGATGACCACCGCACACGTTTTTCCGGCATTTATTGTCGAGCGGCATAAAATTTCAATGTGTGACAGTGTGGGGATACAATTTCTAACACGATCATCTTTACAAACTTCAAGGCACTTTGACAGCTGTATATTTAAAAGTCGCCCAGGTGCCACAACAGGAAAAAACCTCATAATCTTTCGCCAATTTGGTCGCTGGGATACCGTCGTTACTGCGCAGATGCAAAGACTATCTTCCAACAAACGATGCCACAGCTACTAGATTTTTAACCTTTTGTGTAACCGCTAATAAAAATGATATTTTGTTCTGATTTTTAATCATGGCTGCTTGCAAATTTCCAATTTCTTCTGGGTGCATATATTTTTTTGCGACAGAGTGTATATATATATATATATATATATATATATATATATATATATATATATATATATATATATATATAATGAACCTATATACTTAGTAAGATTGACTATCATGTACCTGAACAAAATGCATGTGTTAAGATTGCCCAAGCCATCATTAAGTTAAAATTTTGAGTATATATAAGTGATTTAAAACATATGATATATATATATATATATATATATATATACATATATTTATATATATTATTCAATATAAAATCCTAAAATGATGCCTTTTTTATTTCTAAATTTTGTCATTCCTTAGAGTAAAAAATTATGGTTAAGCAGCCTTTTTTAAAACTTTTTAACCGATAAAATCATTTCATTCCGTAACCGGTTTTGATATACCTGCCTCCTGCGTAATTGTGATTTCTAGAATGAATACAAAAAATTACAAGAATTAAATAGTATTATATATGAATATGAAATAAGGAACAACGTAATATAAAAGTTTAAAAGAGTGTAATTATACATTTTTAATAAAATTTACTGATTTTTACGAGTATTACAAATAATCTAGTGTGTGCGGCACTGATTTAAAATAGGTTACATTAAAAGAACTTACCTAAAAACGCTATAATAAATATGACAATTTTAAGTAAAGAAATAATGCTAATGTAAATTTAGGTAACTGCCTTATAACGACTCGATTTCCTTAAAAAAGTTGGTCTCTAAATAATCAAATTCGTTTAATGCAGACTAATCTATAAGGGAATTTCCTATTTATGAATAAAATTAAATAAATTTTATAAAGGTTAAAAATGGCTAATGTTTGTCCCTTCAACATTTCAAGATAATCAGAGCGAATATATGATTAGTCTATCCTTTCATTTCTTTGAACTAATCATATTTCGGTATGACGTGTTTGTGAACGTGCGCTGATTTCGAACAGAGGCTAGACCTTTTTAAAATTCAGAGCAGAACCATGCAAAAGGTATCATTAAAGTATCATTAAGCCATTGATCACAAATAAGCGAGGATTTTGTTTTTAAACCTTATCTTTCTTCGCTACATATTTTATATTGTGAATTTGTAACAGTATTTATTGGTCTTTAAAAACTCATTCCAGTTTACAATATTTTTATTTGAAAGGAAATAAAGCGTCAAAATATATAAAAGAAATCTGAGAAGTAATAGTAAGCATACAGAAATTTTGAATTTTAATGTATCAACTCAAAATGAGAAATTGCTACAAAATATCAAAGTATAGTTTCATATATAAATTGAACATTGTTTCATTTGATATATAGTGAAAATCGCTTAACACGAAACTGAAGAGACAGAAACATTTTTTCGTGTTGAATTTCGTGTTAATGGATATCGTACAAAAAATAAGACATATCAACAAAATTAAGTTTATTAGAATTTATTTTATTTACATATATATGAATATAAGCATGCATTTAGAAAAGAAAAAGAACATTCATAAGAATTAAAAGAAATTTAATAACAAAATTTTAAAGTTATTTGAAAAATAAAACATTTCTTGTGTTTTTGGAAAACAATCAGATATTTTCTTTGCGTTGTCTTTTTTTAGCATCAAATTGTCTACAAATTATTCGATGTCGTTCATTTTGCTTTTGATTTCACCATTGGAACATGTGTTTAAATAACTGCAGATACTTTTCACAATGTTTCTCATTTCGGACGACTTGGAATCAGGAGCTGCATTATTCATTTCATTTTCGTCATCGGAATCTGCATCAATGATATTTTTTGAGCTTTGAAGAAACTCCAAAATGTCTTTGACTGTCATAATTGGGGCTGTACACACATTGGCATCATCTACTGCAACACATTCTCCGTATGGTACAGTAGAACAGTCCAATCCGGCTGATGTTTTTATCATTTTCTTCATTTTCGGAAGAGAAATCTTTTCATGTTAAGCGATTTTCATTTCGTGTTAAATAAAAATGCATGAAAATACATGTAGTTTGTCGGGACCGTTGTATTATTTCGTGTTATCCGATATTTCGTCTAAAGGTATCCGACTACGTTCGTAAAGGTGATTTTAAAAAAGCGCATAAATGGATCATTTTCATGATATTTAGTGTTACTTAGATTAGAGTACATGCATAAAAGTGTTTTAAGGACATTTTGACAATTTTTTTTTATTTAAATACAATATTTTGGCAAAAAATTAACTTAGAATAGTCTTTTTTCCAAATGCTCTCCTTTTGTGAAAAATGGATCTATTATAATAATATTTTGCCTGTATATAGATCAGATCTCTCTACAGTGGCTCAACTAGAATTTTTGAAAAATTCACATTATTTTCAGAGTTACCACCCATTGAAATAATTATTGGCGTTGTTTTCTTAAAATTGCTCCCCTCTGTTGTCTTAAAATATGAATAAACCCACTTCTAAGTTATATATTTCAAAAATTCTAGTTGAGCCTCTGTAGAGAGGTCTGAGCTATATACAGGCAAAATATTATTATAATAGAAGAAATTTTCACAAAAGGAGAACATTTGGAAAAAAGATTGTTCTAAGTTAATTTTTTGCCAAAATATTATATTTAAATAATTTTTCTTTGGTCAAAATGCCCTTAAAATAGTTTTATGCATGTATTCTAATCTGAGTGACACTAAATATCATGAAAATTATCCATTTATGCGCTTTTGCAAAATCACGGTTTCGAACGTAGTCGGATACCTTAAGCGTTTTCACGTTAAACGTATTTTAAAGTACGTTTAAAATACATTTTGTTACACGCTATTTTATGTGTTTTGGATTTTCCGGAATATTTTGAAATTGCATTGATAATTTAAGTCAGCACTAATGCTCAAATTCAAAACCATCTTTCAAGTTACAATAATAATAGAAAACACACGCAAAGCACCAGGTTAGAAAAATAAATATTTAGACATTAAATATTTAATTTTAGCTAATAGGGCGTCTTTTATATTGTTTACTTTCTGAGAATAAAATGTTATATTTTAATTTAATAAGCTAAATGTGTTGTTATTACTTAACCCACTCAAGCGACAGTAACATCAGATCAAGACCTATGAAATTCATAGAGGTAAGGGACCAGTTATTTGCCAGTCGTTAGCCGTAGTTTTGAGCCCCATGCATATGACAATACGATTTGGCCCCGTTCCATTAGAATATCTGAGGGGAAAAAAAGAAAATTATCCATTCAAATTTCGAAGTAACCCAGTTTTCCTTATTCTAGTTGAAATGGAATCAAACAGAATGGCAGTAAATTACTCAAATTTGTAAGCGATATTAATTGTAATTTTACGGTTATTTTTTATATGCAGTCGAACCTCCATATTACGAACCCTTATATTGCGAATTTTTCTATTGAGCGAACTTTTTCCTGGAACCAAGAATATTTCTCGATTTTCTGCGTAAAATAACTTCCAATAGCGAAGTGCATTTTCTATATAACGAACTTTTTCTCTTGTGATTCAATTTTTTTCCTCTCTATTTTTAAAGTGTTTCTCGACATTTCAAATTATTCTCTTTTAACACATTTTATAGTGGATATATAAATCTTGAACTGGTTTTAATAAGTGCCTAACTCGTCGAGAGAAACAGAATTCTGAGCATTTCATCCAAAAAGTACTACCTTTTACCCCCGTTGTCCAGTTCACTGGAAATATCTTCGATATCCCCTTTCATCCTCAGTAGAGTTGTCTCGTGTTCTTTTACTAGTCTCCGTTCATTTATAGTGATGATCTGCCGCACTGGTCACATCGTTTCTTATAGCTCAAAAATATCAAAACATAAGTGCTTGAGCATCAAAGAAAAAAAATTAATTCTTCAAGAAGTGTGCATAAATGCGTCAAGAAACTTTCCTTGCAGTTTTTCTTTCTTTCTTTTGATAGATAAAATATAAAGAATAAATATTATTAATTTACAAGAAGGTGTGCGAATAATTATTTTTTGTAATATATATATATATATATATATATATATATATATATATATAGTGTTTATGAGTTTAAAATATTTGTTTTATGTGGTTTAGAAAGAAAATTGAAAGAAGAACCTGTATATAACGAATTTTCCATATAAAAAACTTTTTTTGTGGATGTAGCGACTTCGTTATACAAAGACCCGACTGTATTTAAAAACATTCTTCAATTTTCAACATTACATATACTTACAAAAATCATGGACAGTTCAAGTACACTTTCAAATGCAAAAAGCTATCCTGACATATGCTGCAGAAACAACTTTGTTGAGATTAGATATATTTCTATACATACTTATATTCTTTTGACGTAACATCGTTCCGAAAAGTTGCTGCTTTGAGCTGCTTTATTAGAATAGGGGGTCATCCTTTTTAAATGATAAATACTTGTAGACTCCCAATTCTTGTAGACTGAAATTATAAATCTGCATGGTGAAAAGAGAAAAATTATTTACTCACAGCATTGTATAAAAATCTAATGTAAAATACTTTTTGAAAATTAATATACTTAAATGAAAGAGGTTGTTATCTCTTGAAAAAGAAAAATCTATTCTATATCAGGGGTGTCCAACCCAAATGACCTTGCGGGCCACTTCGGAAAAATATCGGATTTGGAAACAAAAAAAAACATTTATTGGAGTGAAAATTTAAAACGGAATGAAATATTATTATTTTTTTTATTATTTTTCATCTATACAGGCATAGATATTATAATAATGTTTGTATAAGATAATAATGCAATTATCAAATAATGTTTAAAATATTACAGTGTGTGTTGCCATTTTCTTGAAAATTTCGGTGCTCCTATTGAGTTGATCTTTCGTTACTCACTGTTGAAATTTGATAGTGCTGTCATTCGCAAACGATTAAGTATACATTGTCCTTATTCTTAACTATCCTGAATACTTTTTTTAAACTTTAAAAAGCATCTCTGACTGCCTGTTGCTTTTGGGGCACTCCAAACAGAAAAGGAGGAGGGGAAACAAAAGTCGCACACACAGAGAATCATGTACCATCCATAGTAAAGGATATGCATAATGCAATTCGAAATTTATTAAAAAAGTAATTTACTATAGTAAAATCAAATGAAACTGTTTGATAAAATATAAATTTATTTTAATCTAAAGGGTATTTCTATTATCCAAAAGGATTTATTTTAAAGCAAGAACAGGCAACAGGAAAATACATTGTATATGTATATATATATATATATATATATATATATATATATATATATATATATATATATACTGGTGTGCAAAAATAAAAGACGAGACGGTTTTTTCAATATAACTTTGTACAAAAGTTTTCCAAATCAACACATTTAATACCGTACGATCCCCAATACGTAAGGACGTGTGCAATATGTAAGCAACACTTACTAAAAGAGAAATCAGAGGAATAAAAAGAAGCTTGATTGAAAAAGTAGCATGGAGCGCAATGCGACTGAAGGCCGAAACATCACTGTGATGGGTGTCCAGCAAGAAACATCCGGTCTTTAGTAGGGGATATGATCTCCCCTGACTGCTAGGCAGGTTTCACAGCGTCTGCCCATGCTGAGAATGAGGGTGTCAATGAGTTGTTGAGGCATTGCTGCCCATTCGTCTTGCAGCGCCAATCGAAGCTCCTGAATCGTTACTGGTGGTAAGGTACGAGCTGCCAAGCGTCTGCCTAGAAAATCCCATACATGCTCGATGGGATTTAGATCCGGAGATCGTGCCGGCAAATCCCTACACGTTCAATATCCTCACTCTCTAAGAGCTGTACGGCAGCTACTGTGCGATGACATGGTGCATTGTCGTCCATGAAAAGGAACTGCAGACCCATAGCGCCTCTAAAAAGACGCACATAGGGAAGAAGAATCTCGTTACAATAACAGGTCCCGTTGACTGAACCTGCGTCGAAGATGTGAAGGTCTGTACGACTACCAAGCATGATGCCTCTCCAAACGAGAAAACCGCGACCTCCATACCTGTCCCTTTCAATGATGTTCGAGGGATGATTGCGGCTTCCCCGCTCTCTCCAGATGAGTATGCGATGAAAATCGCTACTCAAACTGAATCTGCTCTCATCTGTAAAGAGTACTCGTCCCCATTCATTGTCTCTCCAATTCCGGTGTTCCTGGCACCACAGAGAACGCCTTCTCCGATGGGCAGGCGTTAAAGGTACACACCGTACAGGGGCGTCGTGCAAACAGACCACCACCGTGCAGTCTTCTGGCCAAGGTAAAACGCGATATCGGTCGTCCAGTCGCCTGTGTCGTGTGTCTAGCGATTTCTCCCGCTGTCTGCCGCCTGTTTCTTCTGGCCTGTAAGACAATGTACCGGTCATCTGTGGGTGTGGTTCCTCGTGAACGACCACTACTGAACCCCCGGATAGCTGTTCCTGTAGTTTGAAATTTTCTCCAAAGTCGTGAAACGATGCTGTGAGCAATTCCGAACTCTGCAGCCACACTTGTCACACTGCGGCCGTCCTCCAACTTCCCAATGATTCGACCTCGGGTAAAAGCATCCAGATGTCGTCTAACAGATTGATTATTCGCCTTTTCTCGCTGAGGCAGCAACTCGGTGTGATTTTAACTGCTATACGGCGTGCAATCTCTTTGCCAGAAATACTGATCTTACACCGACAACATGCTTTATACTACTCAGACACTCCCCCATTACGTCTACCTGCATATCTGCGCATGTGCTACCGTACATCACCTTACTTAATCTCCTGATTGGTCTTTCTGTCCGCTCTGCCTTTTCGTTCAGCTGATATGCTAATTTTTCGACTTCGTCCTTAATTTTTTCACACCAGTGTATATATATATAAATTTCCCCTCAAATAAATTATTTCAAAATGAAAAAAACTTTAAAAATCTGATATTTAAAATTTTTTAAAAAAAGAGTCGGTGGGCCGCGTGTTGGACACCCCTGTTCTATATATTACTTTTGTCAACTCGGTGGCTTAGAGGTAGCTTGGGTGCTTCCTAAACCTGAGATTACGGGTTCGATCTCGACTAGAGTTGATAGATTTTCTGAATGCGAAAATCGAAGGGATGCATGTCATTTGATTCTGTAGCATGTAAGAGATCCCTTCATTATTAATTTGACTCTGGTACTCTCGACAAAATTAAATCACACAAGGCAATATTAAGCATCCGACGAAACCTTGAATAAAAAAATTAATCCAAACATCCAAATTTGGTAGAGAGAAAGCCGCTACTAGATGGTGCCAGAATAAAATTTCTCATATTTGGTGACTTGCTGTGTCAGCAAGAATTTAGTTGCGAATATGCAGCCCATTTAAAAAATATGGCTTTTAGATGTAGAAATGACGCAATTTTATTACCATGCTGTCTTGTTAATGTGCTTAAATACTTACCCATCCTCTCCTTTGTGAGATTCTATCCTCCAATATAATTAAATCTCTAAATAATTACTGAAAATACGTTGTTTTTCTGTTTATTATTGCATTCTTTTAAGTACTCAATTTTTCATATTTTATTTCACGTAATTTTTATAATATTATTGGATAGTTTTTTCTTCTAAAAAATATTAAGGGGAGTTGAAAACCTCTCTCTCTCTCTCTCTATACTGACAATGTTAAATTGGCTGTTTTCGATGTACTTTTTCTCAAAATCCGTTATATGTATATGCTTGAAATTTTTCATTTAATTTAAGTACACCTTTCTCATTGTGCTGAAATGAGCTTTTAGTTAATTTTAAATTTTTTCATATTTTATAAAATATGTTATCAAACATAGTGAAATTTGACCCGTTTTTCACATAAAAAAAATTTGTAAAAAATGAATTTTTGACTTTTTTAGAAAAAGTTCCTTTCAGTATATATTAGACAGCAATATAAACGCATCATAAAAAATTTACATATCTGTGAATAGTAGTTTCTCAGAAAAGGTACATCGAACATCAAAATTTACATTTTGAGATAAACTGATTTTGATGTATACAGTGAGACATCTAATCAGCTAGGATATTTAAAAAAATAAAAGGCTCAGTTTGCAATAAAAGATAAATGTTTCGGTTTATATTAGATGTTCAACTTTTAAGCAAAAACGAAGTACTTCGTTTACATTTTTCTCCATTAAAATGGGCGTGGCCTAGTTTCAACTATTATTTAAAAATAGGTTATAAGAGCTTCTAATTACCCAAGAGCTCAAAGTAAGGTATTTTTAGAAAGGTCAAAATCTGTTCAATTTAAAAATGTAAAAATCTCAAATTTTTTTAAAAAATAAGAATTTAGGTTTCCAGCACCCTTTAAATACAAATACGTTTCAATAGCAAATTATTGTACAGATTTTTAAAGAAATCCAATGTTTTTTAAGTTTATCAGTACGCTGAAAAGTATTTGGAATCATCTCCATTCGAATATTTTCAATTATAAAGAGCTTGGTAATTATTTAGCGATAAATTTATTTCTCCATAATACATAACTTTTGAGATCAAAATAAAAAATAAATTTTATGATTTTAGTTCTAAAAAGTATATCTCGACTTACTTAAAAACTTTTTTCTTTTTATACTTGTAGCATTTGCCCAAAATGTTACAAGTATAAAAATTCTGCCAATCTGGCCAATTCATCTTAACAATTGCTTACTACAATTGCTTATTTTTTCATTGAATGCGGATGTGTTAAATTTTTACTGACGACAAATAAAATTTAGGAAAATTAAATTATTTTTAAAAGACATGTAATTATATATCAGAATAAAAAAAACTTTTACAAAGAAATTTATCATATTTAAAGCAATAAAAATAAAAAAAGGTCAGCCCTTTATTTGCATTTATATTGGTTCAAAGCTATTTTATTGATACAAACTGGTAAAAAAAACTATTTCTTATTAAAAAGAAATACTTTACTTTGTTGAAAAACATAATATCTATGCTTCATAAATGTATAAGTATTTGTGAAACAATTTTGAAAAAAAAAAAAAAATCCCTATTCAGCCCAATAATTCTGACATTAAAACTTTCTGGAATGTAGAATTTATGAAGTGTTGCACTTCATTTCGTTCATACAATTTTTGTCTATCATAGTCTCTTATACCATCTTAAGATTCTTTTTTATATTTTAAAATTGAAATAATACAGAATAAAAAAAATCCAATTCTAAGTAAGAATTTCATACTAGGTTTTACTTTAATTATTAAACTATTAGAGTATTCAGATCTGTTAATTTTTTAGGGCTACTAAATTGTCACTTCTTTTTTATGATCTCCCTAGACATTTCTTTCATAAAGATTTTTGAAAGTATCTTCCTGAAAAAGGTTTTCGGACCTAAAATTAAAACAGATAATTTCTCTGAGCTATTTCCCGAAAACGTTTAATACATCGACAATATGTGAAAAGAAGCTGATGATTTAGATCATATAAGGTATTGAAGTTTGGTTAAAAATAATTGTGATAAAAGGTCATTAAAATAACTATATAACTTTGACATTTTCACTCTGTTTGAATCACTATGTAATATATAACTTTATGAGATTCAGTGCCTTAATATGTATGTATAAACTTTAAAGATATTTTTTTTGGAAAAAAATATAGAAATTTAATTGTGTGTGTATATTTGTGCTTGCTTTCTATGAAATTCATTTTAAGAAAATTGGAATAAAACAATAATTGTTGATTTTTAAAATTTTGATAACATGTTCCTTATTTCTTTTTTCCATCTTTGAATTAATCAGTTAAGTCAGTGCTTCTCAAACTTTCGATTCTTGCGACCCAATTTTCAGTCATAATTTCCATCGCGTCCCCCTTTCTCCATACAATAACAATATATTGAATTCAGTAACACTATGCTTTGATGCTAAAGCTACAATACGACTTTAACCTCTTAAGTCCCATCGACGTATATAAACATCTTGATCAGCCAATTATTAATTGGTCTGGACGTATATATACTTCTTTCCGAAGTATGATCTTTTGTGTGAACTTCAATCCATAGAATTATTCCGAAAGCTTTGTGATCCAATAAAATTAATTTGACAGTGTTTGCGAAGGATTTACGTACTTCAGAGGATTTGCTTCTTTATTCCTCTCTTATCCCCCTCCTCCAATGCATCCCATACGTGCGCCTACATGAAAAAGCAGTGGCATTGAGGAGTGAACCGTATAACTTTTAGTCTCGACACTTAAGGGATTAAATATAAACCGTACAAATTATCAAGATAAGTGTTAATGTTTGTGTATAGTTGTATATATGACAAGCCCATGGAGTCACTGGTAATTAGTAAACTTGCTCTTAACTTAATATTGTTCAGTTACTTATAAAATACATTGTGAAATACATTTAGAAGTGTATTATATTAGTATAAATGTGTATTTTATTTTTTTACTATTCTAGAATGTATTTTGTTTGTTTACTTTCAGAAAATTAATAATTTTTTTTAAATAATCTTTTGTTTTAGACTTTTTAATATCCTCGCCCCCCCCCCCTTGTAGAGTTATCATGCCCTCTAGGGGGCACGCCCCACAGTTTGAGAAACGCTGAGTTAAGTCATATTTAAGACGCTATTTCTTAAAAAAAGATGTAAAAGAGGAAAGATTTCTCCTTTTTAATAACTTCAGTTAAAATCTTAGTCTTTAAAAATAATTATTATTAAATTCTGATTCCCTTTGTGCCTTTTCATGAAATCAAACACTTTCCATTACATTCTGTTTTTGATTCAAATTCTTCTAAAATAAACCATAATTAAATTTTACTGAAAAGAATTTCATTTGTGTAATACCCTTGGGCTACCTCATATATATAAACAGTATATATTCCCACATCATGAAAGACACTGCGAAGCGGGCAGGTAAGGGCTAGTACTGTATAAATGTAATGTAAAATATTTTTAAAAAAATTGTTATATTAATTTATATTAATCATTTTTTATAAAAAATAAAAATGAATTTTTTTTAAGTATTCATTTTTGCATGTACATAAATTTTTTTAATAGAGCTGCATTTTTTATTGCATTATTAACAATTTTTCAGAAAGACGCTTTTTACCCATGGAAAGACATTACTTATACAAAAAGGAATATAACATAATTCTAGATTGTGTGTTTTTGACTACCAATATTCCAAATATATTCTTTCTATCTCAATATAAAAGACATATTCAATTAGCAATTCCGCTTTGGCAGTCACAGTGAAATCTTACTTTCCAGTTTCTTTCCTCGTTTTTATATCGATTTTAGACTTTCCTCCTTATATTAAATAATCCAGCAACGAAAATAAGACGCTGATTTTCCTTCATTAACGTTTTGAACGAAGAAAGTTCATTGTTTTCAAACTGTTTATTTAAAATCGCAAGAAATATATTCAGTAATAAAATTTAATATCCTGCATACAAATATTTACTTAGAAAAAAACACTCTGAAGGAAAATTATACAGTTAATCAGACTTTCTCTGAAGAGGCGAATGACAATAATAAAATAAAAACTGAAGCTTTTTTTTTTTTTTTTTGAGACAGAAATTGTAAGCAATCTAAGGCAATAAGTATTCGATATCTAATTAGCCTTTACGATACATACACCTTTGAGCATGAAAAAATCTATATGTACTTTTATTTTAAAGAAAATCATTATTGTAGCAACACTGTCCAAACAAGCTATTTAAACAAATATCGATAAAATACAATAAAAACTATTGCAACTCCCTTATTACTTCAAAAACAAATAAATAAATAATACATTGAAAGATTTCATTTAAATTTAGAAGAAGCGGTATCCATGCACTTTGTGAGAAACTTCAGCGTTTTAGCTCATCTTTTTTCGTAATCGAAACATAATTGTAGCTATGATGTTTCAAATAAATTACAATTTGATTGATTGTAAGGTTGGTTGGTAGATTAATGTGGATCTGTGGAACCAACCGAAAGAATATATTTCTGAAATAATAACTCTAAAACAGATTACGTTTCATTTCAATATTTCTGAAAAAGCTTCAAACGATCATCGAAAGGAATGAATACAATTGAAATGAAAATTATTCAAAATTATCTTCATTGTATTTTAAACAATAATAGTACATCTTTTATATTTATAATTCTAAATAGCATCGCGTTTCTGAATCAAATATATGTATTTTTAATGAAATTAGTTTAATTATTATTGAACTCTGGTTTCAAAAAATATAAACTCAACCAAAGATGTTACTTAAATTATCTATGATAACGAATAAGTATTTAAAAAGTTCTCAAATTGTGCAAATATTAATGTACAAAGAACGAGCCATTTCCAGTTTCTTAGATAAAATATTATGTACCATCTCCTACAGGGTTATAAATTATATTAATTCAAATAGTTTACTAATATTTATATATATATAAGAATAGTTTAATAAATAAATATATATATATATAAGAATAGTTTAATAAATATATATATATATATATATATATAAGAATAGTTTAATAAATATATATATATATATAAGAATAGTTTAATAAATATATATATATATATAAGAATAGTTTAATAAATATATATATATATATAAGAATAGTTTAATAAATATATATATATATATATATATATATATATAATAGTTTAATAAATATATATATATATATAAGAATAGTTTAATATTTAATAAATATATATATATATATATATAAGAATAGTTTAATAAATATATATATATATATATATAAGAATAGTTTAATAAATATATATATATATATATATAAGAATAGTTTAATAAATATATATATATATATATAAGAATAGTTTACTAATATTTATATATATAAAGAATAGTTTAATAAATATACATATATATAAGAATAGTTTAATAAATATATATATATATATAAGAATAGTTTACTAATATTTATATATATATAAGAATAGTTTAATAAATAAATAAATATATATATATATATATATAAGAATAGTTTAATAAATAAATATATATATATATATATATATATATATATATATATATATATATATATATATATATATAAGAATAGTTTAATAAATAAATATATATATATATATATATATATATATATAAGAATAGTTTAATAAATATATATATATATATATAAGAATAGTTTAATAAATAAATATATATATATATATATATATATATATATAAGAATAGTTTAATAAATATATATATATATATATAAGAATAGTTTAATAAATAAATATATATATATATATAAGAATAGTTTAATAAATAAATTTATATATATATATAAGAATAGTTTAATAAATAAATATATATATATATATAACAATAGTTTAATAAATAAATATATATATATATATATATATATATATGTATAAGAATAGTTTAATAAATATATATATATATATATATATATATATATATATATATATATATATATAAGAATAGTTTAATAAATATATATATAAAAGAATAGTTTAATAAATATATATAAGAATATATATATATATATATATATATATATATATATATATAATCAAATATAAAAGAATCTTTTCAATATATAATCATATACATATACATACACATATATATAAATTTATACACACATATACATATACATATATATATAAACAAAAATATAAAAATAATCATACAGTTATATACCTAAGATAACTAAAAGTAGGAAGGAGGCACATAGTATAAAGACAAATTCCTGGCCTTAGGAACCAGGATTGCAGGTTTAAACAAGTTTTGCGGCGCCAACCTTCACCTGTAATTTGTCATACTATGTACCAAGAGGAAAGGAAAGAGTTATATATGTGTAGAATTTAAATATTAAATCATTAAACTAAAGAACATATGAACATAAACATAACCTACTAAAACGTATTTATAACGATGGCCAGGAGTGCAGTATCGTGTTCCCGCCAAATAGGGAGGGCAGAACCGCATAAAGTTAATTGCGATACCATATAAGAAAAGATTAATTGCGATACGATATACGATAATAAGAAATATATATATATATATACTTTTAAAAATCATAAAAATAAAACTAAATATCATAAAATTAGCGTAAAATATAAAGAAACTCAGAAAAAATATATATTAAGAATTTAAAAAAAAATGTGGCGCCATCTATATAATAATTGTAGGATAAATTAGATATTGTCTAAATTTAAAAAAACATTACTAAACATAATAACAGTAAATAATTACATTAATACAAATTGTGTGTGTATCATAAAAACTATTATAAATATAATTACAAAGAAAATTAGCAGGGTATCCATGTTCAATACAGTGATTAAAATTTTTTTTAAGATTTAAAAAAATATTAGCTTTATCGCTAACTAATACTTTATTGCGATAAATATAGTTAAAAATAATATTTCTATATATAGATATTGATAAATTAGAATTCCAGTAAGGCACTTTGATGATATTAAAATTAAAGGCATGTCTTTTATCATAAATATTAGAATGTAGTTTCAAATCCTTAATATACAGTGATACATCTAGGTAATTTGTTTTGATTGGATTATTATTAATTTTAACTAAGTTTAAGTAGGACGGATAGAAATTAATAATAGATTTAAATTATCATTTTTACCAAAAATAATTAAATCATCAATATATCTAAAAATGTAGTAGTCATTATTAATAACATAACTATATTCATAAAAATGTAAATAAAGATTAGCCAAACTATTACTAGCTGGGCCCCCTTGTGGGAGTCCTTTCTCTTGTTTATATAAAGAACCATTAAAAAAACTGATATAATTTTCTTTTAAGACAAAATCTATGAGAGTTTTAAATTTGTTAAAATTAATATTAAGGTTATACATACTGTGGTTTTCTAAAATTACTTTAATAATATCATATAAATCAATGGAATTGAAAAGATCTTCAAAGTCATAACTATGAACTGAATAAATATTTTTATCATTAAAAAAATCTATAATCTCTTTACTATTTTTGATTATAGCTTTATTACATTGCTGATTAATAAAGTTTTGTATAATATTATGAAGTAATTTGCCTGCAGTAGTAATATATGTTCTAAAACCATTTGTCATATTCATATATATATATATATATATATATATATATATATATAAGAAATTACTCTTATACTTACAAAAATAGACCTATAAGAGTGTAATATTTTGTATATCTATATCATTTTGATTTTTTTAAAGTTAGTCTGTAAAGTATGTCAGAATTAATGATGTCAATTGTTAGTGAATTATCAGACAAAGCCAAGAGACCTGTTTTGAAATGTGCGATCAATGCGCATTTCAATCCGTCCTAGGTAGGTGGATGGTTTTAAATAAATCGAGCACCTACAGAAAGGCCAATCTTCAGCTGCTATAGAATGGACTTTTGGCGCTCTCTGAGGTAAGATTTGGCTTGCATATTTATTTATTATTTCTTAACTTTTTAATACTTTTTGGTTTTGGTTTTTTACCTTTTTATTTCAAGATTAAGATTTTAAGATTTTTATTTCATTATTTTAAGATATAAAACTCAGAAATGCAGCTAATTGATTAAACTTTCATATTATTTGAACAGTTTCCCTAATGTTATATTTCATGTGCATATTTTTGTATCAATGAAATTTTAAGAAAAGATAATATTTTTTACATCGATTTGAATTTGTAAATATTTTTCTGTGTCAATTCAGAAAATAAATAATGAGTAACTTTAAAAATTCAATCTAAGTAAAAAGAATTTGAATTTTTTTTCTTTTAATTTGTCAAAATTTGAAAATTCTTAACTTTTTCGTTTATTAAATATAACAATATTTTCTGCATCAAATAAAATATGCACTTGTGCAAAAATATATTAAAACAATACCATCAGCTATTATTTTTAGCACCCAGGTTAATAGTTTTTATAGCACTCATTTTAGCACTTATAAAACTAACTAAATTAATATAATTTTTTTTCGAGATTTTTTATGCAATAAATAGAAATATAACTTCAAGTAATTGGAAATTTGAATTCTTTTAAATAATTAGATCTTAACGAATAAGATATCTATCAAAGATTAGTCCTTAAAAATCATATCACAAGAATTTAAAATATATTATTGCTACCTACATTCATACTAAATAAGCAAATACTGTATAATTTGCAACTTTAATAAAAAAAATTATTTCTTAGAAATTCTTCTTCAAAACAAAATTAGCAAATTTTAAAATGTAGTAATTTTTAAAAAATATATACTCTTTTTCAAATACAGTAATTGCTAATTTAACTAACACGTGGAATATAAATACAAACAGTAACAAAGTAGAACACTTTCCTTAAGGAAAGGTAGGTAGTATTAAAAGTGTTTTATCCACGGAAATTGTGGATATAAAGTTACAGGTAATTTTCTCGAAAAAAGACGTCTCCAGTTATAAGTAAATAATTTTCAATTTATTTCATGCATTTCTTTCTTCTTTTTTAATGCTGAATAACATCAATGAAATTAATGTCTCATAATATTTGTAAATAGTCTCAATTAGCTCATGCTTACTGAGGGTTTACCTGCATGGTACCTATTTGCAGGTAAGGAAAATTTAAGAATATTCCCATAATTTTCCATTTAATGAAAAAAATGCTAGTAAGGAAAAATTGATTAGTAAGAGGAATTCTGAATCATAGATATAGTAAAGAAACATTTTTGAATAGCCTTATTCAAAGAGGATTAATAGAATTTAAAATCTGAACGAACAATTTTACAAAAATTCAGTAACAAGTTGTGCATTCAATGATTAACAGTTCAGTTGGAGGAAATAGGCCCATATTTCCTTTTTTGGCTTAAAAATCGGAGAAAAATATAATCCTCCCCCTCCTATTTTTTGTTTAATTTAAATTGTCTATATCAACCATTTTTGTTGAATCCTTCGGATTATGTATACATTTTTAATAATGTCTATTTTCCGGTTAATTATATTACTAGTTTAAATCCATACTTTAAAAAAATCTGTTATAAAGGTTTGATTTAGTTATTAAAAATACGAGGCTTTATTTGATTAGAAATGGTACAGATAACCAGAAAATGTTGAGTATAATTATTTCTCGTAGTTTGTTTGTTTTCTTAGTTCCCCTTTCCCCCTCCCCTATAAGAAAGTTTAATTTTTAAATTAAGAAATTACCCCTACTTTTCTAAAGGCTTTTAAAAATTTTTAACGAAAAATAAATTTAAAGATTATTTAAAATTTCCTTATAAAAAAATTAATTTTTCTGTGACAAGTAATTCTTTCAAAAAACCGTACTTGAAAATTTAAAAATGGGAGCAATAATAAAATTCGTTTGAAATTAGAAAAGAGGATATTTTTCTGTAACTATCAAAACAAAAATAATGCGTTGTCAAACAAAAACTAAAATAAAACCGAAATAAAAACCTGTATATACTGAACAGTACGAAAAGATTTAAAGCAAGATACAGCAAATAAAAGAATTAATATTTAATTCCTTTTTTTTCTGGGTTTCTTTAAACTATGTACACCTATAACACTTTTACTGAATCCTTTGGATTTGAATATCCCTTCAAAAATACTAGTTCCTCGTTTATAGTTTCAATGATTGAATTCCATATGTTTAACAAAATCTTCCAAAGGTCATTGAAAAGTTATTAAAAATAAGATAAATGAGATTTGTACAGATTTGTATTAATTATCTGCACAGTAATCAATTTTAAAAAATGATTTTGATTATAAAAGGTGTCTGATTCAAATGAATTATTTTAAGTACGTAAGATAAAGCCCCAGTTTACTTTATCACACCTATATATCAAATAAACCAGTTATTTATCTGAGAAATTCCATTAACTGTCACTAAAGTAACAACAAAAACAATAAAAAGTTATTCGAAAATTTGTTCCGCCTTCTCAAAGCATGAGCTAAAGGAGACATCTAAAAGATATTGATCTCTATATCTAACTCAGACTTTCTTCACTATTTAGCTGGATTCTGGAAACTCTCAGCTGAAGTCAGTTCTCATTTAAGAAGAAGTGAAATAATTTGTGGCTCAAGTCAATGATTAAAATTGATCTTAAGAAAGCCTGTATGAAAACCTTGGATAGATATGAAGAAATCAAGAAGATGAACAAAATGATATTTCATAAGAAATACATTTGTGCACAGAAAAAGAACTTATTTTTTAAACATGAATAGCTGAGGTTTCGTGAAAAGAACAGAAAATACAGAAATATTCTTTCAAAATGATTGATGATTTTAGAAAGGGAAAAAATGACAACTATTATTCGGTATTCAAAAAGGACACATTTTTTTTTTCAAAATATAGGAAAAAAAAAGAGAGTGAAAGAAAATAGTTTCGAAGAGCAAAGAAAAGTTTTGGTCATTCCTTTTCAGATCCTTTTGAAATAAAAAAACGTTAATAGCTACCCGTAGAAGAAATTGATTTTTATTCGGAATCAAATTACAAGTTTATGGCTAAAAGTTATATGAGTGAGCTGTAAAAATAGTATGCAATGTCCACTGTGCAAGAACTCCACTGTGCAGTTGCAAGTGTGCAATTTTCAAATTTTAATCCAAAGAAAGCTGAAATGTAGTCCATGAAGAAATATCATACTTTTAAATCAGAAGGGAGATGAAAATTTTAAAAAAAAGATTATCTTTTCCTTTTTATATTATGGGTATAATTTTATCTGCTCATTTCATACTTTTTTTAAACGAATTGTAACTGACAAGTAACGATGATATTCGAAGTTTGTGCATTAGATCTTCAAATCGTGCGTATTAATTTCTCAAGAAATCCTGTATGCTGAAAAAATGATCACCACGTAATTACTCTATTCACAACTACATCTGTAATTAATGCGTTAAAATCATAAATAGCATCTTGAATGTAATGAGAATGTGTTAATTTTTTAATGATGAACATAATATTTATCTGGAACTAAATCTAAAAAAAATTAGAAGCAACTCATAAAATAATGTGTTCCCTTCCGAAGAAGATGTATGAAAATAATTCCGCCCATAAAAACTTCCCATTTCATGTTATTTAAAAAACTTTGAATGATTAAAATCAGAAACGTTGTTGGTGACAATACGATGCTAATCAATGACTTGTATCTGAAATCTATTCCTACTTACTGTACTGATGAACATGCTTTGTCTTGGACAAATGGAATGACATTTGATGTTCCGAGTAAGAATTGGAATTCTAATATTAATTAGAATTCCAATATCATTCATAAAAAATCCATATTAATAGAGTACTCGTGACAAAAAGACAGTTACATGATTTCTGCATCAAGTAATATATTTATTGATTTCGAGAAGGAAAAAATGTAAAATCTGTGTAAATTTTTGTGAAGAACCCTTTCTTGAAAAAGTTAAAAAGATTTTCTAAAAGTTTAAGTTTTCATAAGGTGTATTATACATTTCAATAAAATGTGTTTTATTAGCCAAAAATTTTTTTTCTTAAATCTATGTATATGATGATTTATGTTTATATCAATAATTTATATTTATAAAATATTGAACATTTCCTTTTCTAATTAATTTTCAGTTATATTTCGAATACATTAAATACTTTAATGCAAGTTATCATTTCATTTTTCTATGTGTAAAATAGCTGTTTAATATGAGGGAAATTATATATATATAGTTAAAAAAAGTGCTGTAAAATGTTTGCTAATTCTTAATCTCTTAGGCATCAATTGTAATTAAATAAGATAATATTAAAATATGAATTCTTCTTTCACTTAATATTAAAATGTAACCATATCAGGAAATAAAATATTTTAAGTTCCGCATAATACGTGAAACTATTGCGATTATGTATTCAAAAATTACGAATTGCTGATTTTATATAAATAATGCAAAATAGACTTGTAAATATAGTCAAGAGTAAAAAAGCGATTTCTTTTCTTTTATTATTTTTAAAGAACATTTCCACATAAATTTTTCTTATTAATAAATAATTACTGAATTCATGAATTGTTAAAATTTTATCAATGTACATATACTTAAACATAATAAGAAAAAAAAAACATGTTCTCTATTATACGCATTATTGCCTTATCCCTGCAAATTATTGCCTCAGCAATTTATTTACTATCGTTATACATTTGTTCTTTGTGGCCACACATAGAATTGCTCCTAAGCTGCATATGTCGTATTTCTAGCAAAAAGAAATTTCAAAAATTTTGCACAGATTGAGAACTGTAAAATTATCAAAATTTCCAAAGATTTTATTTACATGAAATTAAAACTTATTGCCTAAAAATTAAGGTAATGAATGGAATTAAGTTTCAAAAATATTAATAAGATACATTTTGATTCGTATTTCTTAATATACAGCATTTTTAAATTAGTTAAAAGTAGTTGTAAATCTTATAATCACGTTGTTTTACTTCACAAAACAGTAGATCTTAAATTTGGCTATTTGCACAGTTCTGAGAGTACGCAAATATCACCTATTAATATTTCTATTAAATATAGTACCTATAAATAAAAAATTATCTAATAAGTTATCAGCATATTATATCATTATTGGGTATTCTGAATTCAGCAACTAAACGTTTTTCTCATCAATACATTTGATTGTGATAAGTCATGCAAATATTCTAAAATGCTACAAAGTTTTAGTAAAAAAGTCTTAATCAGTTTTTAATTTGTCAATATTTTAATAATTTTGAATTATACCATATTTAAACTAAAACTTCTTGTTATAGAATAGTAAAACTGATAATTTGTGTCACTTTTGAAAATACATGTAGCTACTTCAAATTATCCTTAAAATCATCAAAGGAAAAGTATTCAAGTATGCATTTTTACCAGTATATTCATCACCCTTTATCCTAGACATAAATTCTTATATCCTAATTTTTTTTTCCATTCGCTTGCTCACTTTATAAATGAAATGCTCAAGCGTACGCGTAGTTTTACATTTATACGCTTTTTGAAAAAAAAAATCCTTAAATTCATTCGGTATGTTTTTTGTTACTGAAAATGAAATTCTAAATGCATTTTTAGAAAAGTTTATCACATTTTTAAAACTGATTTTTTGTGGTAGAAAACACACAGAAAGGGAAAGCGAAAGAACTGCTTCCGCTTGTCAGTTCGCGCTGTTTATGAAAAGCTAAAAAATGGAAATATAGAGTCCTCGTAAGGGGAAGGACAACCTCCCCCCCCGATGAGCGATAAAGTCGGCCTTTTAGGGGAAACCTGAAAAGGAAAGGGGAAACGGTGTTAGAACTTTAATTGAAAACGGAGGGAAACACAAAGCTGCAAATCGCAATATGTATTCAGTTCGCTCCCTCCCCTTTTTAAATCAGAAGTAAAAAGTCGATTTCGTTGCCATTTTTTTCATCCTAAATGAAAGAAAAGAAAGGAAATATCGCAATCAACCATTCAAATTGCCCACCTGGATGCTAGTTGCTGTTCTTTTTTACCCTCCAAGTCATGCATTTAACAAACTTTTACGGCAACCAGTAAAATTGAATTTCAGAGTACAACTGTGCAGAGAAAAACATTTTACAATAAGGAAACAATAAAATTATTCAAAGCGAAAAGAAACATCGGTAAAGTAATCGCACTAAATAGGCGTATTGTTCATTTTTTAGCATAGCTATTTAACGTAATAGCTTATTTCCAAGTAGCATAATTACCAAATCAGAAAACGTAATTTTTTCCAACAAATTGTTTTCAAATAATTCTATTTTTTTTCTCGGACATTTGAAGTCATTTCTTTTCGAGGTATTCATTTAAGCTTAAGGACATTTACATTTATTAACAGATTTTACCATTAATTTAAAATGTATTAAGGAGAAGATTTTTTTTTGTGTGATTCTTTAATTATAAGAACCGTTTAAAACAAAAGCGAGATTTTTTTTTAATTCTGAGTAATGATGCACGATGCATGGCTTAAGGTCTTAAACACTTTTTTAAAAAAGAAATAAATGAAAGATAAATGGCCTGATATATACTCATTTTATCCAAAAATAAATTAGCATCAACATTTAAAAAGAACTTTACAGATTCATGCGTTAAAAATTTTCCTCCGTTTACTGGTATATGTTATTTTTAAAAATTAATTTTTAATCCATGGTTTTTTTGTACTTTTTTCTAAACGTTAAACTGAGTTATAGAATGTTGAAAATCTATTTTTAGATCTTAAAGTGCTGATACATTGCACGTTAAATATATCTATTTTGAACTGTTGTTTGTTAGATTTATATTTTTCAGCTTCTATATTTATGACTACTATAATTTTAACAAACAATTCTTCAATGTTACCGGATTTATATTATGCACGAGTAAATTCAAAAGAAATTGATCTGATCCTCCGGTTATCACATGAAAAAGGAATTTTTGAGAATTTTCTGAACAGTTAAAATATTTATTATAATGCAAGAGCATCAAATGTTTGTATACTGAACACAGTGAACACCACAGAAAAATATCTTTAAAGTTTTAAAATCGAAACGTTTAATTGAATTATCTAAATAATATTCCAGTATCACCACAGGTTTTATTACTAGAGAAGAACTGTAAAATAATGTTGTTCTTCAAAGGGGAAAAGAATAGAAGAACATTGAAGAAAAATGGCATTTTAAGTAATAATTACGGAAAATGAGAAAAGACAAATCGTTCACGCATATAACGCTAGATACACGTCCCATTATAGAAGGTCAGTTTGGTAGCTTTCTTAACAAAAATAAATCTTCTTGAAACATATTTAGCCGAGCACCAAATATAAAAGGAATTAAATCTTTCAAATGTAGAAATTACTTAAAATTAAACAATGTAAGAAATTAAAAAAATAAAGCTTATATAATCAAATAATATAAATTAAAAAATATATTAATATAAAACTGAAAAAAGAAGAGGTTTTTTTAAAAAACTAAGCAATATAGCATCAAAGGTTTAATGCGCTGAAATGAAGTTCTAATGTTAATGTTTCACAGTATGAATAAAAGAAAAATTAGGAATCCAAAAGGCATTAAACTAGGCCTAAAATTTGGTACTTTTAAGTAATGAGCGTATTTTGATTTCAAAACATAACTTTTTAAATATATTTTCAAAATTTTTTTCAAAAAGTAATAATTAGTTTGAGTGTTCCAATATTTATTGGGTAGCTGCGAGTCCTTATAGTTACTAATTCAATAAATGGCATTGTTTTTGCCGAATCCGAACATCACTGAAGACTTGCGGTGCAGAGGATGGCGCGTAGTGTGGTTGCGTAAGCACATTTCAAATATCAGTCCTAATTTCAGTTTTGCAATATTAATAACTACGACACACACACATTAAATATTCAACATACACATAACATTAAAAAAACACATAACATTAAATATTGAAATAAAAATTTCTATATTGTGGGTAGGCAAACCACCAATTTCTGGGCTCTGCAATCGGCCAAAGTTGTTTACAGACTGATTGAATTCCCCATCGGCTAGGGAAGGGTCATGCAAGTTTCCCTTTAGAGATTACTGTGGAGCAAGTCGCCACAGAGGTGTTGATGTATGGTTAAATTTGCTGAGGTTCAAAGTCCTCACATTGTGATGATGTGAAAGTTTGGTGAGCGGAGCTCCAAATCAAATGCAGTTTTCTTCCCTTCACTATGGCTAAAAATTACGAGGCCAACAACCTTCGTGTAACTTCGAGGTGTGATGTTAACAAAAAAACAAACTAATATTTATTAAATATTTGTATCATTAATTTATCCATATGAATAATTTAATTAATATAAAAGCTGTTTCAGCATATTTTGTTGAAATTTTCATTCAGATCAAAATAATTTGGTGTCTTTGGCGTATTTTCAATAAAGAAATAATAAACAGCATCTTTTTTAAAATAAGAAGTTTTAATAAAATGAAAATTAGGCCTATTGTACCGAAATTGGAAAACACATATTTTTTTAATAATTTAAAGCATTTGGCAGTGATACACTTACTTTAACATAGAAATCCTTAAAATTTACTTTTTTCCTCTTATACTAAATAAAAAGTCAATAATTTTCTTCAAATGACTTGCAATTTTTGAAAAGTAATGAAATGTAAGTTGTAAAAATCTATACCATTTCTACATATGCCCTTTATATGATTTTTTTTCTTTCATAATAACTAATTTATTTTTATTGAACTTTTTTTTTAAGAATTCAAGACAATTACAAAACTGCTTATAGATTTGTTCCTACATTAGAATAATCGAGATAAGAAATTAAAACTATTACAAAATTCAATACTAATTTGCTTAGTTATCCGAAAAATGAAAATAATTTTCTAATTTCTACCACAAGGAACTAAAGCTCGAAATCATTTTAACGGAATTCCAGAACAGATTATTTAAGAAAACTTTCAGCTTAAGTCCTCACCAGCTCTTTCCCTCTATACTGGAATAATAAAAAAAAATATCTAAATTATATGCTCTTAAGATGCGCGTGAGTTTTTCAAGAAAGGGACTTGGAAAGCAATTATTTCCTTAATTCAAAACTAGTTTCATTTTAGTTATTTGACTACCTCTCCAAGATAGTAATTTCAGAATACGACACAAATTTTCCCGATCTATTTTTCCCCCTTCTCTCGCATATTTATTTTTTCTTCGAAAGCTGTTAAACGTATAAGAGACCAAAAAGATGATGCCGTGCAGACGTAAAATAGGTAATATACGGTATTCGCTTTAGATCTCTACTCATTTTTTTTCTCCACGTACACTTCCCACTTCCTCCTTCATATTTTCTTATTTCAAACTTATCATTAATTTAGATGAAAAATGTGCAATTTCGTACAAAAGGCCTTAAAGTGCTTTTTGGAACAAATGATAAGAAAAAAAGAAAGAAAAAAAAGAAAGCATTTAAGAAAAAGAAGGGGAAAAAAAACTTTCCAACTCTTTGCTCTTCAGTAATACAAAATTATTAACGAGTGAGAAAGAGGAACAAAAAGCCTTATTACTTTTGTTTCATTAAAAACAGCGCTGCTTCCGCTTTGGGGGAGGAATTTTCATTCCCATGCTCGATTTTCAGAAAAGAAAAGTAAGTGGGGAGGAGAGGGGAAAAAAGGAGTTCTCGAAATTGCTCCTCTAATGAAATGAAAGAAATAATTCGATTTAAACTTTAATCTTTTATCATTCACCCTCTCCCCTTTCTTTGTGCTTCCCCCACACCCTTTCACTTTCTACTTTTCTCTCCAATCGGAAGGCCTCTATTAAAAAGAAAATTTTGCACCAGTTTTTTTTTATCTATTTCTTTTTTCAAGACTTCCACTTTTCTTTCAAACACTTTTAAAGTATTATGTCCCTTTTTGAACGGAAATATCAAAGAATCAATAATTAAAAGTTTGTCAACTCAAATTTATGTGGTTTTTAGATGTGCGTACAAAACAAAATTAAAATGTTAAAAAAGTGCTGTTACAACTTAATTTCATAAGCATACCTTTCACTCTTGATTCTTCTGCCTTAAAAAAACTAATTTACTACACTTATTAATATTTTACTTGATAATTAAGATTTATAATTTATAGTGTTTTTACTACAATTGTGAATCACAAACTTTCTAACGTAAGATTAAGACCAGTCCTACATATAGCTCCCCTTTTTTACTGTTCTTTTTAATCTTGCAAATGATACTTATTTTCATGTTCCAGAATTTTTTTATGTGCTTAAATATATTTATGCTTGGTTAAAAATTAACACTTAATGCATTTTATTTTCCCTTTCGTGAAGGGCTTTTCGAGTTACTTAAAAAGTTTAAAACTAAGAAGGTCTTGTATTATTTAATAAAATGTTCAAGCTAAATATTAGTAAAAAGTACCTTTAAAGGTAAGAAATATGCACATTTAAATGACAATAAAACTTTATTCATTGTTTGAAAGAATCAATGCTTGTATCATGAAATGAATATTTGTAACAAATTTTGAATATTTTTATCATGAAATTAATCAAATATTGTATTTTCTTATGATTTGTGAATGTTGCAAAAACTAATAATTGTTTTTGACAGCTTAAGAAATTATTTAATAAAATTTTAAAACTATTTGCTTTACAATTTTATGCTACATTTAACTTTAAAAAATATTTTTATTTAAAAATGACCTTTATTAAATGCGTAGAAATAAAAAAATCTTAACAATTTTCTTTCGTCTGTTTTCATTTAGGGAACAACAAACTGCAACTTTAAAAAAAATTGAGGGGTTTTTTTTTATACCGATAACAAAATAAAACAAAAACTGAATACAAGACTTTGAAAATACTTTGGAAAAGAAGTAGAAATTAAGTTCGCATCTAAAATGCTGATAGACATTTTCATAAAAACAATAATGTATTACACCCTTTATTAATGAATAATTAAGCACACTCTTACTATTCAGCACAAGTCAAACACTTACTAAAAACTGAATTTTATTATTCCTTTTTTCTCAGTCTTCAGAATTCTATACGTATATTGAGTTTGGAGAGTTTAATGATAAGTATCAAGATCACAGAATAAGCAGCAAAATAAAAAAGCATTTCAAGTGTTTTTGAAAATGTATTCACTAAAGTAAGATCATAAGAAACACGCTCGCTGGTGACTCCCACAAAAATAAAAAAAAAGTTGAAAGTTTCCATATTTTTGCTTCTAGGATTCAAGAATATAAGTTTTTGAATTCCCTTTAAGAGCAATTTTGTGTACACACATATATATCTGACCTATTTTCAGGTTCCTAAGAATTATTTCAAATGTAAGAAACAACTCCTCTTTTGTGCATGCATTTTTCTTATCTTTTTTGCTTATTATAAATACGTCTTTATCACTTCATAGGAATTCTGTCATATGTAAAAACATTTAATATTCTCTCTAAGCTATATTTATACTTATTTTTGTAAAATTAAAGGTATGCAGCTATGCAGCTAAAATAAAATATCAAAACCAATAACATAAGCAATTAAAATTGCCGTAGTATTAACAAGGTTGATTCAGTGATCAGCTTTTAAAAATAAAGATCAGAGATATTGGATTTAACTCGTAGTTTTTACTTATTAAAAGACTTGTACCATTTTTTCCCCTTCTGTATAAATTAGATTTCATTTATTTGAAGTAACATCATTCCAAGAACTTTTGATAGTCAAAATTTTGAACAATGTTCGCAATAGATGAAAAAACGAAAACTAACTTTTTATTAGCTCATGTCATTTGAAATATATGACTTATTTTCCTTTATTAGATATTTATCATTATAATAAAAAATTTGATGAGAAAATTTGCAGTTTATAATTACAACATACAATAACCCTACTATAAAAATTGTCAGATTGAAATAAATTGCTATTTATTTATAATTGAAGAAACGAACTCGCTTAAAGAAATTTTACACAGATTTTACTCTAATTAATCAAATATTATAAGATGTTAAAAAATTCCTGAAACAAAGGTCAATAAACAACAAGAGCAGGGGCATAGCTACATCCGTGTCAGCCGTATCAATGATACGGGGCCCCCAAGTTTCAGCGGCCCCAACATGTGTAACTACAGTCCCACTAACAGGGCTCGCATATCTAAGAAAAGGCCCTGAAGGAATTTTGATACAGTGCCCTCTCAGAGCTAGCTACGCCAGTGAACAAGACTCCTCAGCTTAGTTTCTTTTGAGCCCCTGGTTTTGTTCTTTTGGAATAAAATTCATGCAATCTTTTCTATACATTACATTTAATATTCAAAGCTTGCGAACTTGACAGCTTTGAACTGACAGCAATATCAAAGCTTGAACTTGTTTTTTAATTAAAATATTCTTTAAAAACAAATCTTCGTAAATTTATTTTTTTTAATTTTACGTGTTTTTGTTAGTATTAATTTTTGTACTTTTTGTTTGTTAATCAATAAAATATTTAATGAACTTAATTTAAAAATTTTAAGAAGTAAAATACTTCTACGAGAAGTTACAGCCCTTTTTGCTTATAGGTTTTGTGGGGTTTTACTCACACCTTAAAAACTAATTATCTCATTTAATCAAAACTACATAGTACCGGGTAAAGTAGGAAGATTCTGTCATTTTACGTTTATTTTTATCGTGTGTTTTGTAATGGTTTCTATTCGCGATTCTTACTAATCTAGGAAAAATACTTTTTAAGCACTTTATGAGTATAAAACCGCTTTCGGTAAAGGAACCGCGATTTATGTTTATGAGAGTTGCTATTACAAGTTAAGTGAAGTAGAAAGTTGGAGAGAAGGTTGGCGATTGTGTGTTGTCATACGGAATCTCGGGAGTTACAGATGTAAAAATTGAAGCTACCGGGGATCAAGAAAAAGGACCACCGAGAGATGGGTCTGCTTATGACGTTTGTGTTGCTGAGCATCTAATTGTCCCGATAAGTATTAAATTTATTGTTATAGATATTTAAATGAGTGATTAATTTGACGGCTCCCCTAATTTAGGTTGAACTTTTATAGTGATTTGATAGCCTAAATAAAATTGTTTATTGTTTAAAATGTCTCTTCCTGTGTTGCATTCTCACAATTCCGTGGACAAGAAATCTCGGCTGTTTATTTGAATGAGAAACATCTCAATAAATTATATATATATACTTTAATGAACCATAGCATACTCTCTCTTCTCTCTCTTTTGATCGAATAAACTTTTCAATATGATTTTAAAAAATAAGTATGCCTTGGTGAAAAATTATAGTTGAACCTTAATATTAAACAATAGTTCTGATCAATAGAAACGATTAAAGTGTCTCATCAAAGCTCATCATCTACATACAAGGGGAAAAACGACTAGTCTGTGGGATTAAGAGCTGGGGAGAGCAAAGCAATGTCAAGGGTCATTCCCAAGTTCTCACCTGCATGCGTGAAAGCCGTCTTTATAGCTTATCGCAGTCTTTGCTGTCAGAGGGTTGTCATTCAAAATTCAAGCAGCGAAAGGCAACACCAACCTTCACTTAGTGGCAGATAATCTTACGCCCTTAGGTAGACATCACTTTTTTCAACTTCTTCCATGGAATCTCTCCACCCTTCCCCCGCGCCTTTTTATTGAAGACGGATAGATGATCAGGTGGATATCTTCGACGCATTTTTTGATGAGGTTCTTTATTGCAAGAACTGGAGAAAAATTGTCCCAGAGCAACGTAGGGACAAGATAAGGAATTCTTTTTTAAACAAAATAAAGTTTTCAGCATGAATAAGAACAAAAGAAATGTTAGCAATGTCTGAAAATTATTCAGGCCGAACTTTTTTTAAGGAAGATATATTCAAATCAATACTGCATCATTGAATAACTTAGTTTTTGCGGCATTTTGTAGACTGTTACTTATTTTTAGGAAAATATCAAACAGTCTAGAGGCATTTTCCTACATATGCAAGTGAATGTAATTCGTAATTAAAATCTTTTTCCGGGAATTAGCAATAACGGGTAATATAAAAAAAATAGCTCTTTCTTATATAGAAAAAAGGGCAGTTATATTCCAAGATCCTTTGAAATATGACCATAAACACAGATGACATGCTTAGAAGCTCTAAAAGGATTCTTTTAGAGATTGCATCTTCTGAATTAATTTTATATAAATCATTTTAAGCAAGTTCGCTATAAGTCATAAATTTGTCGAACATGAAGTGGAATACGTTTTAACAGAATTTAGTTTTTACTCGAAATTTTTGACATCCCTATTAAGAAAGTTACAGATTTGTTTGTACGTGAATCATTAAAAATCAAGATTGATTTAATCTATTTTCAGTTAACCAAGCTGTCTTTGAAATCGTATAAACAGGCTCTGCATGTTCTGCTTTAAGTTACATTAACTACATATCAAGAGAACACATATTGACAACAATAAATTGCGAATTAAACCCAGTTGATTTTTGAAAAAGGCAAACAGCATTACTTATATTTTGAGCTAAATGCTATATTACCAATATTTTCCAGTAATCAATTGAGTTGAGAAATTGTAAAACCTGTCATAGAGTTTTAAATTTTGGCCATACTCCTTTTCTATTTTAGCATCTAAAGTCTTTAAGACACATATCTATTATTTTTTCCCCTAAGAGAGTATTTTAAAGTAAAATCTTCCTTCTTGTGGACAGGATTTTAAGTAGTTAAAAGCTATCATGATCTTTAGAAGAAGAATATTTAATTAAGCACACAGTATAAGAAATTACCAAAATAACTGCATAGTTTCATTAATCGTTATTCACATTTCGAGAATTTTAATTCAATTTATTATTAGATAATCATCTTTTTAAGGGAAAAGGTTATTTACAAGGTTCAAAAGGTTTCATCTTTAAACTGCATTGATTATCTTAAGGTATCCGACTACTTGCGGCAACTTTTTTTTTAAAATAATGGATATATAGAGATTTTTTGTGGTTTTTAGATTTATTTAATACATTTTAAGAAAAAAAGACTAAAATTTGGAATTGAAAAATAAATTATTACAACTAAAATGGGAAAAAATGGGTAAAAATTGACAAAATATTGCATAAACGGAGCCCGCTCTGTACAAATAGTAAATGAACAAATTCTCAATTTTTCAATTTTGATGTATTACTTTGCTAATCCTTTTTGAAGTGACCTTCAGAATAAGAGATATTTTAATTTTTACAAAAACTAGAGCACTTTATCTTAGCTGTTATATGAAATTGCTTAAAAAAACAGTGTTTGTATTCACATAAAGAATTGTAAATTTTGCAATAAAACAGTGATTGATAAGTCTGAAGGTTAAAACACTTCTGCTGTTGGACAGAACATACACACAAAATTTCAGTAAATTATTTTAAAAACTTTTTGAGCAATCGCTGTCCCCGTTTGAGTTTTTTTTTTGGAAAAAACACATTTCGAGTAAAACGCATTTTAAAGTTTGACATCTTATGTAAAGTTATGGCATCTGCTTTTATTAAAACACCTGTGGTTTTTGTTCTGGTTAAAAGAAAATAAAAACCTTGGTATTTTTATGAAGCTAATAAGATGGCCTATAAAATAAAATCATAAAAAAAATTTGTCTATTTTTTAAATATATCATGATTTTATGGTAGTCGGATACTTTAAGATAACATGAATGAAAACTTTAAACAAGTAGCTCTTTTCAAAGTGGTACGTAATTCCTAAGAGCAAAATTAGCTCTTAAAGAGGAGGGAATGCAAGCAACTTTTAAAATAATCATTAATAGTACTTTTTAATGGAATATTATTTTGAAGATACGAGAAAAATACTTATTTGAGATAACTGGTGAACTAAAAAAGAAAATTAAGCACTCAAGTATATGGATATGATAGATGGAATAATAATCAACTTTTTGATTGAAATTTTAATATAATATCCTTAGAGAGAATTGTCGGAAAGGAAAAAATAAAATATATCTTCGCAATTGGGAAATAAGCACTACACCATTTATTTTTCCATTGAATAGGAATAAATACTCCAAATAAATACAACTGGAATAAAATTTTTCCTTTGAAAGAAATTCTGAGGACTGTTAATAGTTTACATTAAGTGTTATTCTTAAACAATACTTTTCTTCAAAATAAGAAAAACTGAACGAGTAGCTATCAGAAAGAGACCAAGGTTTTTCTATAAACCTTCATTCAGACACCTATTTTTAGAGAATACATTAGATTTTATCCTGTAAACAAAAGTGGTTCATAACATTTTAACTTATGAAGGAGCACATAAGAAAGTTTGGGAACCACTATTTTTATGATTCATCATTTTTATTACACATATTTTAACATTTAAATGTAATCATCTTTCTTTTAAGTTTTCCATAATTGGTGAAATTTTTTAGTTAACTTTTCGGAGGAATATACTTTATACTTACAAAGAAGTAACAAATTCTTCACTGAAAGAAGCTCATAAGTAACATTTATATTATAGGGTGAGTTAACACAAAAGGAATCCCAAACTGTTATTACACAAAATCTATTTTCATTCTTAGAGTATTTTATATATTTTGATTTTATTACAGATCTAAGTTTGCATTATTATTATTGGTTTATACCTTATTATCTTATTTATACTCACAATACGAGTACATAAAGATATCTTGTTTTAAACCGTGTTTTAATTCACTAATAGTTTCAGATTTTCTAAGGTAAAATTATAGTGAATTATAAATGCCGAAAATCTCTTAATAAACATCTTCATCCAATTCGTTGTAGAGTCAAATGACTCTGCAGAATAAACGACTCAAATGTCCATGATTAATCACGAACAGGTGCTTTTGAAAATGAGCCGATTGTGACTCGTACAATTTGATTCGGCAGCCAATTTTAGAGAAAAGCCCATGTAAACGGCACAGTTCCCATGTAACTTATTCATTATTCATAGACTTTGCCTCAGGTGTTGCCCTCCACGAAAGATGTCACTAGATAGAGAGAAGGGATTCAATTTCCTCTAAATCTAAACAAGACTTGTTCGAAGACGAAGATCGCTCATTTGGCGTAGATAACCGATAGCCGTGTGACAGACTTGCACTTTTTTCTCTTCTGCTTTTCTTTTTTGCGTCAATTGCCACTTTTTTACCTGGTCATTTCCATCCACAAGTTTCAGATTCTGATCAAAAAGATATTCTTTCGCAGTGTGACTTCTTCATTGCTTCTAATAGAAAGTGGATTTGTATCGCATCGTTCATTGCTTTTATCTCTAAAATCCCGCCAAAGAAGATTCTAGATTTTGAAAAGAACTCACCGCAAAGCTTTTAAGAATATAAAACCACAAGTACAATAATTTTAAAAAAGATTATTCAAAAGAATGATTTTTTTTAATATTTAGGTTAAAATCTTAAAAATTAAAAATAAAATAAAATAAACAATCTCATTCTGCTAGATTTACCAGAAAAAGTAAATTTTTGCGGTATTATTTTAAACAACTCTTAATATATTGTAAGTATATATAGCCACGTACTTTTTATTTTTAACCTTAGATATAATTGTAGTTTTGAGAAAGTAACCTTTCTATAGCATAAACTAGCCAAGTGTGAAGAAGTAGCCTAAATTACAGCACGAGAAATACAAAAAACTAAGAACGCTAGAGGTGAAATTCTTTTAGATATGAAAATATATAAAGAAACTTTAAAAATTGTTATGAATTTAATTTATTTAAAGAGAAAAGTGTAAGATATGTAAACAAAAATCTGATGTTTTTGAGTTAAGAAAGTTAACACACTAAAAATTTATTCATAGAAACGAAGTATATAATCTTACGTTTCCTTTATTTTAAAACCACTTTATTCTTCAGTTTTTTAAAAAAAAGTACAAAATTATATATATACAGCTTCAAGTGTTTTATTTCATAATAAATGATAAAAATTCAAGTTTGTGAAGAATAAAATTTTTAGTTCATTGTCAGTATCAGTGAAATGTGTCTCGGATAGTTTTTAAAAAAATGAAGTTAAAATGTATAATTACGCATAGAGAGAGAGAGAGTGTTAGTACTATTTTGATATATAATATTAATTAAAAAAGTATAGTAATAATTAAAGAGATATATTTATAATTACTATTTAAATATAACTATAAGAAAAAGAAATGTTTTATATTTTTTTGCATATGCATTCATTTAGGATTTTGGAATATATCACCAAAATATATCAAAAGTTTTAACATGAACGTCAGTAAAACAAGCACATATCTTAAAATCATTATTTAATTTACTTAAACTGCTGGTTTATGTATTTTAGAAGCTACTTTGACGTATTATTATTAAAGAAATATTAAAGAGTCCTGTTAACAATATATATTTGTATATTTATTCCGCCATATAACCAAAGTTTTCTGTAATTTAATATTGAATATATATTCTAGCTGCATATTAGATTTTACAATTGACACTTCAAAGTTATTTAAATCACCTCATTTAAAGTTCATTGTTATACTAGGTATTTTATATGGTATGGTTATTACGGTAAGGTTATGCTATATTCTAATATTTTAAAGTTATTTTTGTCTTCAGTTAAGCTAATAATAGAGAGAAATTAATCTTGTTAATACAAAATTTATTTTCTTTTATTCCTAGTGGCTCTCAGAAGAGAAAAAGAAACCCAGCCTGCAGACCTAAAGCCAAGAGATTTGCTTTATTCAGAAATGCTTTTGGAAGGAGATCTTATACTGCAGGTAAATGTTCTTTCATGTTAAAGTAAACCCAGTGGAATAACAAAAAGTCAATTGTTAATTTCTCGACAATTTGTTTCCCCTTTATAAAATAATTCATGTAATCTCGAAAACTATATGTGTGTGCACATGGTTTTTTTTAATATAATTATTATTATAAGTTTATTATTGAATCTTATACTTGCTAACATTTATTTTCTGATTAGAAAAATGTGGAAATAATTTGTCATAATCTTTAAACGCTTTTTAAAATAAGTATATTTTCACGCTTGTATAAATATAAAATGAATTTATTTCAAAAAGCAAGTAGTTTTCTTAAGCATTTAAGAGAAAATTAGAGTAGCCCATTTTAATGATCATGCACTACACACATCCAAATATTTAATTCAAATAACAAGTATACACGCATCAAGCAATTATTTTTCAGATACGCAGAAATGCAAAAATTGCAATCCCTTTAGTTAAATGGAGAAAAAAAAATTTAATTCATATTTTACTATGCGTAACAACTAAGCACATTTTATTCAAATTCTATCATCAAATGTAAGAAATAACACTCTAACCTGTTTAATTCAAGACATTCATAAATATGTGGTTACCCAAATAAAAAGAAAATCAGAAATAATTTAAAAAAACTATGATTTACTATGACTTAAAAACCATTCTCTCTACATCCAAAAATAAAATGTAATATGTTTGTTCGGCTTTTACAATCAATACCACAAGACAAATCAATTTGTCTGAATAAAAGGAGATGGTAAACTAATTGATGATGCTTGTTGTTGTGCGGTGAGAGAGCGGCCATAGGTCAATGGGCATCTGGGATCATTAACAAAAGCGGTCCGCTCACGCATTCTATCCCCTGAACAAGGGTAAGATCCCCCAAGTGTTATTTTTCGCTAGTGGTTCATGTTTAGTGTTTCCATGACAACTAGAAGATGGGGGTCAAAGAAGTACCCGAGTAGGGACTAAAACATGAAACACCTGGTTAGAGACTAATAGAAAGAACGCTTGAACTTCTGAAAACGAAGTAATGACATTTATTTATTTTAGGCTATATTTTCTAGACCATTTCAGAAGTAATAAACACATAATACCTTTTCATTTGTTTAATGAAATAACTACAATGGAACGCAATTTAATTTAAACTAACAACGAGGAATCACTATTTTTTATTCAATTTTATTTTAATTCTTATTAGCTTTAAACTTAAGACATGGTGTGTTTAATTGGAAATATAATAACAATAAATTATTTGAAAAATAAGCATGTAACTTTCTCTAATTCACCAATGCAAACAAAATTATTAAGTGTGTACAAAAGGTAATGAAACGAATTGGAGTTCGTACAACGGTGCTGGAAAAAAATTTAAGTCAAGTGAAAATTTTCAGTTACTGCAGAACTATATGTTTGGAATTTATGCGAATTTAAACAACATATTCAAAGAAATAACAATTGCATATATTTTTAGAAAAATAATTCGAAATTAAAATTATTTTTTTTATTTGAAAATCTCCCCCCCCCCTTTTATGCATGTTGAAAACCGGAAAAAGTACTAAGGCCACTTCTTAAAGAACTTGTACTAATATAAACCCACCTCATCTTATCAATTAATTTAATCCTTCTTGTTGTTTAAAGTTGAACAATTTTTTCAACTTCACATTCAACTAATCCATAAATTTTACGAGATAAAATGCTTCACATACATTTTCCGTTGAATTCAGATCAGAGTTTCTTGATGTTCAATTTAATAAGCAACTGGTGTCGCTCCATTAGAAAGGAAACAGCCCTAAACCATGAAAGATCCCCCACCATACAGTCTCTTCGATAACCTAGATCAGGGGTGTCCAACCCAAATGACCTTGCGGGGCTCTTTGGAAAAACATTATAATCTCACAGGTCGCACATAAAAATATGTACCTTTATATGAGATTTGGAAACAAAAAAAAAAATTATTGGAGTGAAAATTTAAAACAGAATGAATTATTGTTATTGTTTTGATTATTTTTCATCTATACTCAGACATAGATAATATAGTAATGTTTATTTAATGTAGTAATGCAATGATCAAATAATGTTTTAAATATTATAGTGTGTGTTGTCATTTTCTTGAAAATTACGGTGCACCTTTTGAATTGATCTTTCGTTACTCATTGTTGAAATTTGATTGTCAAACGATTAAGTATACATTTCCCTTTATCTTAACCATCCTGAATATTTTTTTAACTTTAAAAAACATTTCTGATTGCCTCTTGCTTTTTGGGCAATCCAAACAGAAAAGGAGAAGAAGAAATGAAAGTCGCACACACAGAGAATCATGTACCGTCCATAGTAAAGGATTTGCATAATGCAATTCGCGCGCGAAATTTATTAAAAAAGTAATTTACCATAGTAAAATCAAATGTAACTGTTTGTTAAAATATAAATCTATTTTAATCTGAAGGAGATTTCTATTATCAAGAAGGATTTATTTTAAAGCTAGAACAGGTAACAGGCAAATACATTATATATATATATATATATATATATATATATATATATATATATATATATATATATATATATATATATACATAAATTTTCCCTCAAATAAATTTCAAAATGAGAAAATTTTAAAAACCTGATATTTAAAAATTTTTTAAAAGGAGTCGGTGGGCCATACGCCTGCCGCGTGTTGCACACCCCTGACCCAGATGGTTCATGCCAAATATCATACCAATATATCAATCCATTGAGATTAAATGTTTTTCATCTGAAAAAAAAAAAAAAAAAATTATGCACTTATCCTCAAAAGCAACTTATTTATTTTCGAACTTTATTAGCCGCATTTTATGTCTTTTAGTGATGACTGATGTTTTATTTTACTAAATTTTAGGAGTGGATGTTATGATAAGGTATTACGCATAGTTTGGCTGGTGCATGAAAAGTTCAAATCAGTTACATTTTGAGAAGAAATCTTTCTACGAGTTGCTCGTCTAATAATGGTTTTAGTTCGACGAAGAGTCAATACAGATGGACAGAATGTACTCTTCACTAATTGCATAATTATTGCTATTTTTAAAAAAAGTTATTCATTTCAGTATTAGATCTGCTTAATTTTTACCTATTTTCCGATAATTTGTCCCGCATTCTTTAAAACAAAGGAGGAATCAATGTTAATTGTTTAGATCCTCTCATTTTCTCAAAAATTACAATTCTCTCCTGCTCATGTCTGTGATTTATTAAACCAGAATCTCATCTTGAAGATTAAAATCCACATAAAATAAATAATACAAAAAAGGCATTATATATAAAATTGTAGTTAGCCGTCGTATTTTTCTCCAGCTTTTCGCTTGTGTAAAAACTGGATTTTAACATTTAAAAAAACTTTGTTTCTTGTGTTTATTTTAACAAGTCGTTTAACATGTTATTTTCTACACCATGTTTAAATTTGTGTAAAACTCAGATGAACAATTACAAAAATAATGAAGATTTCTTCTTGGACTTATCATTTTCCCCAGCACTGAAGTGTTGTGTGATGAATGATGATTGCAAAAACAAGCTTTATTTAAGCTCAACGTCTGGTATCCTAAAGCTAAGTATGCAATTAAAGCGAAATTAACTATCAAACCTTATCCGAGCATTAAAAATACGCTTAATGTCCACAGACAGTTTTGACTCACACCCACGTAGATTCTAGCAAGTCCTGGAGGTATCGAGTCGTCTGCTTCTGTAAGGCGACTTTGTATCTAAATGCACAAGCTTCCATATTACTTGCAGATATATTGGTCAATATACTTCAATTCACTGGCATACCTTATAGTCACAATCTCCTCCTCCTCCAATATGTTGTTTTAAAAAACAATATTCATTTACATATGTCACAGTCAGGAACGTATTAAGACTCTTTAAGGCTCTTTGGCCCTATGCAAAAGTATTAAATACTTTTTAAAACGGTAATTTAAAACAAATAAATATACATGATTCACCATCTCAAAAACCCAGGCACAAACCAGCTTGACTGATGGCCGCATTTCAGCTAAATGAGTTGAAGGATTGTGTATGGCATTAGTCCTAAGCCTAGACATGGACAACGGTCATCATATAATAACCTTACTTAGTCTTACCACTTTTGCCAGTTGACGGGTAGTTTGAAATTCCCTGTTTTTCGTAAAATATGTACGGGAGTAATATTTGACCATTAAAATGATCTGGATTATGATCTTATTAAGACAGAGTCGAGAACGAAATGAGTGTTCCCCCACCGAGGTTGAGGCTCTGGACCCGGGCCCAGTTGGTCCATGCCTTAAGACGTCCCGGGTCACGGTTTGTTCACCAGACGAGATTCTCAAGTTAAACAACATCAAATATAAACCCTAGAGGTTAAACGAAAGGGAAAAGAACACGTGAGAACCCATTACAATATATATTGCCGAAATTGGTATGTACAATTACATTTTTAAGTTAAATATTATGTGGTTGAAAAAAATGTTCCCTTTCTCAAAAAAAAAAAAAAGGCTTTATTGACTTAGTGAAGGAAGCAAATCATTCAAATGATTCTATATATATCTATATCTATCTATCTATATATATATATAAAATATATATATATATATATATGTATGTATGTAAGTATGTATGTATGTGTGTGTATGTATGTATGTATGTATGTATGTGTGTGTATGTGTGTGTATGTGTGTGTATGTGTATGTGTATGTGTATGTGTATGTGTGTGTATATGTATGTATGTATATGTATGTATGTATGTATATGTATGTATATGTATGTATGTATATGTATGTATATGTATGTATATGTATGTATATGTATGTATATGTATGTATATGTATGTATGTATATATACATTTTATATGGTTACGAAACATAAAACTTTTATCCCAAATTTGTACATTAATAAATAATATTTATAAACAATATACTAACTTGGAAAAGATTGTAATGTATTTAAATAATTATACTTTAATACGTAAAATATGAGATAAGTTTTAATCTATGACCAAGGCAATTGTATCGAGATTAAATTTCGATTTAACTTTACTCACAACATTGAGCAAAATAATGTTTAGAATTATGGAACTCTTTACCGACATCCAAAACTAGAATTAATAGTTTTAAATGTTTTTACTTGTGGTCACCATTGACATGTGAGAAGAGACACATTAATTATCATTCTGATATATTAGATACTATCTGTTGAAAATCCATTTCCTTTTCAAACTTATCAGTAACTTCATAAATAAAAACTTCCTTCGTCATAAAATTTTAACAAGACACAGATAAACAATTACTTTTTAGTACGTAATAAAATCATACCTTTTTTTTCATACACACAAATCTAAAATATGTGTTTATTTACTTTTTTTAAATAAAAATTTTTATAATTCATTATTTTAAAGGCTTTATTAATAAATTAAAAACTTACGGATGAGATAAAAGATAACTCAAGATACCCACATTTGACACTGAATTACTCCCATTTCAAAACATTTTTCGCAAACTATACACTAGAATTTTGAAACAATTGCCAATATAGTCATTACGTATTAAAGCAATTTTTTCCAAGAATGTAAAAATAAAGCGCGAAGAAAAAAAGGAAGGGAAAAAAGAATCCAACTATTCGAAAATAAAATTCGTATTGCGTATTGGGAGTTACATAAAGCAAATGAAAAGGAAAAATAAATCTAAAAAAAAGCCTTGTTCCTTTTTTTAACTTTTATTTTACAAATATCGTTAACTCATCTCCCGTCTTCCTTCATTTTCTAATACAGCGATTTCTTTTCAACTGAATGCAGTGGGATCATTTTTTTTTGCTTCATACTAAAAGGCTCCAAAAGCCCAGGTAAAAAAAGTAAACCTTCGCTTTGAGTGAAAAAGCAAACGTTTCTGCTACCATCGGTCTCTATTGATGTGACAGATTTTATTTATTTCTTAATTAATGATGCTCACCTTCCACAGTAAACCCTCTCCCCGCGCTCTGTGGAAGTGTCTCTCTCCCCATATGCTTTCATACTTGAGTGCATTCAGGATTCGTATAACAAATGTATTTGGGTTATATATATGAGTAATACAAACATGGAAAACTACGAGGGGTTGTCTAAACATTGCATAATTGTATTTGATAATTTACACACGTTGGAGGTCTATTGCTTTGTAAAATATTTCCCTCAACAATAATATGGTGTTAATTCTGAAATTAATTGTCAGCTGATTTTGAAACAAAAAAAGGAGAAATTTATAGCTTACGATTTTGAACTAATAGTTTATCATAAATGAAATGAATTTCATTGATTTTTTTCCGAGTATGCTATTTCATACTTGCTTTGAAAATTTTTAAGTAAACATTAAAGGAAAGACAAACTGTAAAAAAATAAGTAATAATTAAAACACAATCCTACCGGTAAGAAAAGGTCAAAAAAGGAAGACAAGTTCAGAAATTTTAAAAATCTTGCAAAAGTAACAGTAAAAAAACAAATAACAAATGAGATGTTAATATTTTATCATGATTTTTTTTCCTTACCATGTATCACTTTATTCTCGCTTTTCCTTTCGCATATAAAAACAGAAACAAAGCAAATCTATACAATACAACAAAATAAATTAGAATAGTTATTTAGAGCTAAGAACGTGGCAAAAGTTAAAATTATTTGTCGATTATAAAACATTAATTTAAAAGCCACTATTTTTTATATTTCATTCTTACACCATAAACGTAAATGAGAATCTATCTACTTATTTTTCTTAATTGTTAATAATTTATTTCTTCAAGTTCTACCTAAATGAAAAACATAAAATCACAATTTTTATATAAACAGAAGGCTTTTTCTTCGCTGAAAATTTTTTTAAATTTTTTTATCAGAAAAAAAAAAGATTTGCACACCAAATAAATTTTTTTATAAATTGATAAGAGAAACAAACATTTATAGAAACTAAGTAACACAAAACTTTCACTCTTCATAATTCAACACTTTATATGTATTATACACATGTGTGCATATATTTTACGATAAGAAATATTCAGATAAAACTAAAATTGAGAATCTTTGTACATATTAAGTACATTCAGCAACTAAGATGAAACTTTTGAAATAAAGCGTAAATTTGGTAACATACAAACCTTCAAATATATATCTACAATTTTCCAATATTTTTATTTTATCAAAACATCATTTTAAGATTTATGTTACTAAAAAAAATACTCAAAGAAAGAAAGCTATTCAATATCTTGATTTTAAAATTGTTTTAAAATCACAGTAACTATTCTTAATATCGACTCAATGGAAGATTAAATCGGAAAGTGAAACATAAAGTAATTATCATAGGAAATGTATAAATGCAATTATTGGTTTAATACCGTAACAATTATCGTGCATCAAGTAAAACACTGCATTTATGTTTCCCATTGTGTCCCTAAGTAGTTTAAATATTATTTACACTCCCAGTACGGAACCTTTTTCGTCATTTTCCTTTCCATCATCTCTTTCGCATGATATCTTGAAGTAAAAAATAATGTTTATGGGATTTTTTATGAAAAAATTTAAGTACTTTCCCAAAATAGAGAAAACTTTACTTATTTAAAACATATAAAATTGAAATTAGGTCAATGAAATAACAATACTTCCATGAAAATGAAGAAACTGTTTCCATGCTTCCTTCGAAACGTTACATATATATGATTTTAAAAAAGCGAATATATAAGACGGATTTCTGCTTAAAATATTCTCCCAGTTGGAAAGTTAAAGGGATTTGAAAGCTCCAGTTTTTAATACATCGAGTAGAATTTAGACAAAGTGTCTTTAAAACTGGCACACTAAAACTTTGTCAAGATAATACTCAAGTACAAAAAAGGATAAAAAACGAACGAAATTAATCTATTTAGTTTAATCTTTATATGCTACTATTCAGTTTAGCTTTATATATAGGGTGTTTTTTTAGAGGTATAGAACTTTAAATTGCAATAAAACAACGATGTATTATTCGATTGACATGAATTTTTTTTATTCGAAAGATAATCTTGTGGCATTACATTTTAAATATGATTTCTGGCATAGGACTGCCACGGCTGGCTCGGATGTAGTCCAATCTGGCCTTCATCGTTTTTGAAGAAGTACGGACCAATGGTTCCACCAGCCCATAAAGCGCACCAAACAGTCAGTTTTTCTGGATGTAACGGTGTTTCGACATACACTTGTGGATTAGCTTCACTCCAAATGCGGCAGTTTTGTTTGTTGACGTAGCCATTCAACCAGAAGTGCGCTTCATCGCTAAACAAAATTCGCTTATGAAAATCGGGAATACGTATTCCGCACAGAACCCTTATTTTCGAAATAAAATTGCTCAATTTGAAAGCGTTGTTCAGGCGTGAGTCTATTCATGATGAATTGCCAAACCAAACTGAGAATAAATCACTTGACAGCTGTTAAATCGGTTGCCATCTTGGAAAGTAATGCCAACTTAAACTTCTATACCTGGAAAAAAAACACTCTTTATGTAAGGAGAAACATCCTCTAAACCAGGGGCTCCCAAACTTTTTTGTTTCATAGACCCCTACTTACCTAATAATGAATTTTTGCAAATTTATCAACTTAAAAGTCTTTTTGACATCTGGTATAAAGCTACTTACTTTAAAAAATTTAAATTGCGTGCTGTAATGAAGTAAAGCGGTTAAAACTTAAGATACACATGTTAATTGATTAAATTAAAATTTACTTAATACAAAAATAATTGTTAGATAAAGTAACTGAACCACAAACAAATGCTTTTAATGGGAAGAATAAATCTGGTGCTTGCAAAATTGCTGAAATCCTTTTTTAAACTTTACTTTAAGATTTTCGTTAGTGCTTATTCTGATCATTTCCTCTTGTAATCAGACATTTTTTTTTCAATGTGACTTTATTAGTTCATTGCCTGCTATGGTATTACCATAGCCAAAGCATTCTCAAACCTAGTTTCAAAATCTGAATAAAGGCATTTAAGTGTTGATTGTTGGTTAAAGCGTCATTTTCTTGGCAGATTGTCTGCGACAAATTGACAAACTGGAAAAAAAATTGAGACTTTCAAAATTATGCAACTTAGCTTAATTCTGGCAAGAAACACTGAAATGATGATCTTTGTAATTGTAAATTAACTTTATTAAGTTTAGTAAATAAATCTGTTCAATGGATATAAAATCTGGTTTCCATATAATTATTTTTTTTTTAAATTTAAAGTCAGATCTGGTTTAATGAGTCAATATCACGTAGACCCCTATTTACACCTCATGGACCCGCATATTATTTTTTCGCTGTTGTAGACCCCTTGCAGGTCGTCATAGAACCCTGGAGGTCGATATAGACCTCTTTGAATGAGTGAGTGTGTGTGGTGTTTTATGGCGCAAGAACCAATTTTAGCTATACTGCGTCTTGCATTTGTTACAAGACCACTTTGGAAATCACTGCTCTAAGCAAATAAGTAGTCTGAAAGGCAGTTTAAAACTAAAGCTTTTTTACACGAACTATTACTATTAATGTTTGTAAAAATTGACTTTTTTCATCATATGTAAGAGAAAGGACCGTGAATTTTTTAAAATTTAATAGAGACTACATATGCTTTATAGGTTATTGTTTTTCGCATTTGATTAGTTAAAATATTAATCTTTACATTAAGATTTTTTCCTTTTTGATTTCAATCTTTGAAAAATATCCATAATGTTAACCAATCCATGAAAAATATCCATAATGTTAACCAATCCATGAAAAATATCCATAATGTTAACCAATCCATGAAAAATATCCATAATGTTAACCAATCCATGAAAAATATCCATAATGTTAACCAATCCATGAAAAATATCCATTAAGTCATCTTTGTTTTTATTTTATATTAATAATTATAAAGCACTAATTAATTAATTAATAACTTTTATAAGGCAGATTGATTGATCGCTTAATAGCGTCAAATTTCGAAGCTTCTCTAGGAATTTTTCGCAATGGGTCTCGTAATTTCAAAACACGGTCAGATGACGACGACAAAACTTGAGTTGGCACTCTCCAAACTTCCATGCCTCGCCAAAGTAAAAACTTTGAGCCTCGATAGATTTGGAGTGCATAAACCCGTCAATACAGTAGGTTTTGAGGGAAAATTACATTTAAGTATATAAATGATTTAGTTAGTATGTAAAATATTTTACGTTATATTAAAAATAACTCTTTTTAAAGGAATTTTGAAGGATTTCCCCCTATTTTTTAAAATTTAAACCTGTTTAAGTAAATACTTTTGATTGTTTAGCCACATGCATTTACTAACAAATACAGCTTCGTGACAGCTTTTTCCACTCACAACAAATATATTTATAATTTTGAATTGTTGAACTTCTCAACCATGCTCTAAATGTGTCATTAAATTTCTAAAATAATTTGCGGAAAACTAGAACCAAAATATACTCGAAAAACTTTAAAAATATCCATATTTTTTTTTTAAAAAAAATACCGTTCATTATTGTATTTGTAAAGAATTTTTGCAATTATGCGACTTTAAAAAATTGTTATCGAGTTTAATTTTCTAAAAAAAATACTAGGTTATAATTTGGTCTCGGGTTTATATTTAATAGCTATATAATCAGCAAAAATGTTTCTCAAAACAAAAGATAAGATAAGTATTTTTTCATATATTTTAAGATATAGGATTAATAAAAATAGCAATTATTATTCTTGTTTACAAAACTAAACGCCAGCGAAATTATCTGTATGAAGCAACATACGATAGGGCATCCTTATCTTGAAATCAAATTACAGATTCCTAAATTTAACATTGAACCTTATACCCCCGTTTATTATAAATACCTCTTCCATAGGTCTGTGACATTTAAAAATCCATTACTTTGAACTATTGAATCGTTTAAAACGTCAATGAGACAAGCACCCTTTCCACTGAAGAGCTACGAAGCGTGAAAAGTAGGCTTATCTGATGTCAATTACTTTGAAGTACTACACGGGCCCTTCCAAATAGAAATAAAAAAAATAATAAAACAGGGGATAGGTATCATGACGCCAGCTGCTTGCTTGTGGTTGCTCAATTAACAGAGTACCTATTCAGTGCTAGAGGTAATTACCTGGCATTTGTGGACCTCCACAAGGGGCACTTGCACTCCCCCTCTTCGCAAATTCGATGGGATGCAACTAAACCTCCCCCCTACAGACGCGTAATTACCTTGTGAACACCTCTGCCTCTCTCGTAAATGCTTTGCGTACTACAGCAAATACAATAGCTTCCATTCAGGAGGCTTGGCGGCAAGCTGAGAAGAAAAATATCGCCAAACCGGTTGTCAGGTTTCAATTCGTTTGAGTGATTAATTGGATTCTTGTTACGTGTTTTATGAGAGAGTGTCATAATCGCAATTCTTTGAAGGCTAGACAAGCAGTATGTTTTGAATATAATTAGAATTTTAGACTTGGTTTTATTAGAAGGTTATTTAAGTTACATTAAGAAAAGAAAGAAAATATATATGCATATGACATATGTGTATATATGTTATTTCTCTCTCTCTCTCCCTCATCTCTGTGTCTCTCTCTTCAACTTCTATCTGTTATTTATTTATTATTTTTATTATTTATCCCTTTAAAGTAATTTATAATTAAATTCTAGTTCACGAGTTAGATTCTTGTAATAAGTGTTAGACTTCGTTTTATATCTACTAAAAATAATTTGAGCTTCTTATATGCATTTTAAGAACAAGTAACTTTTTTTTATAAAGTTAATTAGGGAAAAGTTTCATAGAAAAGTATAATTTCAAAAGAAAAAGTAATAATAATACATTAGTCTCTGAAAATGTGACACTTAAACTTTTTCACAATCGAATGAAGTGACATCTGAGATGTATCTAATTCTCTCATTTTTTAATATAACTTACTGCAGATCGAAACTTCACTCTTTCCTTCTGAATCGCCATACCATCAACCATATTTAAATTTTAGGTATTGTCAGGAATTGGTTTACTTTTGAAGGGAGATGATTAGGATTATTTTAATATTTTTCTTCTTTTAATATTATTCTCTTTAAATTATAAATTATTATTTTCTTTTTATCAATGAATTTCATTCTTTTTAAACCCATAATATACATGATTCATTATTCAATAGTTTCAACGAAGTTTTTCCTCCTTGCTGACTTTTCCATAACAATCTTCCACTTGAAAATGAACACTCAGGTTTTGCTCTTTTTTAATGTGCTTAAAAATAAACACCTTCTATTCTACTGAAGACCTCCCCCCACACACTTATCACTATAAAAAAAGATATTAAAAAAGAAATAAATAATGTACTGTCTATTTCTAATATTAAAGGGCCATCATGTACGTACAATAGAGTACATAGTTTGCATTTTTTACATTATGTACGACAGTTATATGAACATAGATTGAGTATTTGTATATATATTTTGTGTGTACTACACACAACACTCATTTTTGAATGAAAATAGTGCTGAAAAATTTAAGTCGGACTTATGACCAGTTTGGCTAACGAGACTCGGTATGAAGTTGAAAAAATCTTCAACACAAATTTTCTAAATTCACAGATTTTACTTCGCAGAAGTTGTTTTTAAAATGTTTATCAACTAACATGATTAGAGAAAAGGTAAGGAATGTGTTTTATACTTAAAAGCTTTAATGAATTAGCTAGATTATATTTAAAAAAAATTAACAAGCCACTGGATATTTTTGCAGTGATGCATTTTAAAAAAAAGTTGTACGTAAAGTTTTAGTAAAAATAATTATAAAAGTTACATCTATGTTAAAAAATAAATAAATAAAAACTGCGATGAAAATTTAATATTGCCAATACTTTTTTTTTATTATTATGAAGTTATTGTTTGATGTATTATATGTTCGTCAAAATTATTAAATGAAAACAAGGACAGTTAGGTAAGCAAAATCACATGATTTTCTAAATTTGAAATGTTCATTCAAATTCTCAATACAAATAATTAATTAAATCTCTTTAATCCAATCTAAATATGTTCATAGACTACATAAAGTCAAAGAACTTCTGGCCAATTGTAGTTTATGTCACAGTCAGTGATTTGAAAAGAATAATAAACATTACCTATTTTTACAAACTGCTGTTAAAATAATTTGAAGGTTAAATAATAATTAATTAATTTCAAAACTATGGCAAATGTTTTTTTAATCTTTTCAGCAAGTTATATGTATTACATTTTTGTCTGATATAACTTATTTTAGGCTTAAAAATCTTTAAAGAAATTACAACAGAAACAGAATTTATTAAGCAGTTGTTTTTAAAGGAAAATATGAAGTTACATATAATGTTGATTCTTGAATTTTCAGCCTTTCAACATGTATGTGAAATTAATGTAATTTTAAAAAAAACTTAGCACATCAATAAAAATATTATTAAGACTTTTTACTTAAAATTTACATAATTACAGATGTTAGTAAATGCTTAAGAATACACATACACAAAATAAGTAGTAAAAAATAACTAAGCATAAAAATAGCCAGCTTCACTTTCTGCTCTATTCAAACAGTTATACAGATCAATTAAATTGCTTCCTAAAAGATTTCAAGAAAATGAAATGCATTTAAAAGTGAGACAATAAAATAACATTTTACTCTACTAAATAATATACAGAAATGTGTGTAATTTCTCATCGCTCTGTAAAAATTTACGCTTATACACGAAACGGCTTTCATATCTTTACCGCAGGCACGCAAAGGTATATATCATAACTTTATCACAACAAATATTTATTATGTTGAAAGAATTAAAATAAGGCATTCATCTAAAATATTAATTCCATTTTGAGACGAAATATTTTGCTTTCTATTTCATGATTCTTTTTTTTTTTTTTTTGCTCATAACTAATGAAAAAGTTGTTTTTTTTTAAAAAAAAATCACTAAAAGACAGTATTTATTCCATTATTTGAAATAGAACATTTACCTTCATTTTGTTAGATAATATTGAAAATTTTGTTTGATTACGGAAAAAATAATAAATAACAGAATCAAAGGCTTTTAGTATTGGTTTTCCTGAACTCTTTCTTGGAAGATAGAAACAGTTTTCTCCCAAATGGGAAATAGTATTATATTTAGAATCATTTAAGCATTCATTCGTTGAAACTTTCTCCAATAATCCTTAATACTTTGGGATCAAACTTCTGTGGAATGTACAGAGTTTCTTTTTATTTCTCTTACATATGAGCCCATTTTGTCAATAACTTTTCTTTTCCTTTCACAGGCTTTGAATGGATTTCTAATGATTCTCACCTGCGATGGTGAAGTATTTTACACATCGCACACAGTGGAAACGTATCTCGGGTTTCATCAGGTAAGATTCTTTCCTATTAAACAGTCATTTTTTTTATTTCAGTTAAGTGATAAACGATCTAAGAAAAAACGATTGTGAATATTTTTGTTAGCTAATGTTTAAAGAGCCAGAAAAGTATTTCTATAAATCGTTGTAATTGAATTGTATTTGTTTGTTTATAAATTTAAAACCGATGCAATATAAATTCAAGATTCGGAGTTCGCTTCATTCAGCATTGTTTTTTGAATAGAGGAAGTACTTAGTAGGAGAGTATAAAATGTTTCAAATTTTTCAAAGAATATTGATAATTTCATCTATTGATCAATTTCAAACAAATTAATTTATTTGAAAGAAGTTAATATTGCTTAAAATTTATCAAAAATCTAAACTTATATTTTTAGATATACCAGGAACTAGAGTGTTATATTATAACTAAATTTTAGTTTATTTTCTTGTTTAATTTATTTTTCCCTTCATAAAGCATCAGTTTCAAAAATTTCATTGAACTTTTGCACATCAAAAACCTTTTTGCATATTTTTTTTTCATTTTAATCCTTTATAAGGTCATGGGAATTATACTTCCCAGAAAATTCCTCAATCTAATATCTGCATCATTTACTTCTATTTAACTTACAAAACATATTTTATACATTTATGGTTTTTACTACATGCTGATTCTTGTCTTCATAAATTTCGTGGAAAGTAATATGTATACATACATTTTTAATTTCATCCTTTTGCAGGATAGTATGAACTTTATCTATTTTGCATTTTCTTTTTTTTTTTGAGGGGGGATTTTAGTATTTACAAAATGTGATTTACATTTTATGTAGAGAAATGCCAACAGATCTAAAAAACATAAAATGCCCTGCCTTTCAATAGAGTGCAATAAACGATGTTAAACGTAGCTTTCACCAAAAAAAGGGACTTTAAAAATTAAATTAGGTACATCTAATAAGGTAAATGAATTTTTTTTCTTAAATCAATCTCAAACTCAAAAATGTTTTTAAGTACCTAATGTCCTATAAACTCAGTAAAGATACTAGAAAAAAATGATAAAATTCTTAGAGTTATTATATTGAAAGTCAGATGTTATGAAAAAAAACGCTTTCACAGAATTAAAAGAAAATATTTTGAATGGCATTCAATGTAATGTTGCGTGGATTCAACTTCAAAATTTTGTATTCATTTAAATGTTAAAAGAATGATATACTTTAATGGCTAGATTTTTTTAAAATTAGTTTTACTAGTTGATATAACTTTCGATGCTGTCATTCGGATAATCTGTATAGTTTCCCAAATTTTACAATCGTGGACGTCTTTTTGAGAAGACTGCCTATTTGGTGTAAGCAGTAAAATAAATTTACTCTCTTTCTCTCTCTCTCTTTTTTGTCTATTTTTACTATATTAGAGGAACGACTGTTATACAAAAAAAAAAGGAAGAATAAGATCTTTTCGAAGATTCTACCACACAAAACTTTTTCTTCTCGTGTAAGTTGTAAGTGAAGCGAAATAACACATTGCGTGTGACAGAGAGCTTTTAAGAGTTATTATGAGCTTTAAGCTGGCAGCCGTTCGTATTTCGGTCGCCATAGTAACTCCCAGGTCTGGATGTAAACAATAGCGAATGGAGTGGTCACACACATCGTCTGGACTACTCAGATTGAGCAAGCTTCCACTGGGAAGTCTGAATGATGATAATTTATAAATATTTATTATATATATGAGCTGAGTTGCGTATCATTGTAGGTTGAGCCTAGGTTAAACGTAATTGTTTGTTTCACGGAACTCAATGATTGGTTGAAAAGTATATTCAAACAAAATTGATTTTTCCGTTGTTCATCACACATTTAATGTTGAAGGAAAGTAAATTCGTGGTCTAAAGCAAAATTGCAATTTTTTATTGTTATCTTTTCCATTTAGGTTTCATCTCTGCACAAGATATCGTGATGAGACTTCATTTATTTCAATTAATATTGGTTTTATTCCTTTTCTTTTGCTTTGATTTATGTTGCTATAAAAAGATTTATCTTCGATCAGCTGGAAAAGGACTGTAAGCGGAAGTCACGGTGTTTGTTTCATTAAGGATGTTTTTTTTTTTTTCAAGGTTTTCCTTGCAACGTTTTTCTTTATTCCAGTTTAATGTTTTATCTAATCTTATTAATTTTTGTCATTATTTTAATAATCAATTCAAAAGTAGAGCCTTCAGGTGTTTTTTTTTATATATCATTTTTTAATTTTTTGTCCGAGTTCCTTCTATTATACTCAAAAATTTAGGCTTTAAAAAAATCAAAATTATTTTTCCAAGATAATTTTTTTTTTAAAAAATGAAATATATATAATAAAAACTAAAAATAAAAATACGCCCCTCTATTCGGTAAGATAAACTTTTAAAAAATTAAAACATTACATATAATCCTATTTATATAAGGTGGACTGAAAAGTTTTGGGGGAGAGATTGCAAACTTAAATTTATTAATTAAAAACCATTTACTACTGCAACTTAAGTCGATGGAATGGCTCATAATATTTAAAAGAATCTCGGGTTCGATTATGGGTTGAAGAAAGCATTAGAGGACCATTCAAATGCTCCATTTTTATTATAAAATAAAGAAAAAGAGAGGAATGAAACTATTTTAATACGAACATTCATTATACTACAGATTTAGAAAGGAGAAATAAATCTATCAATTAATTCATTTCATGCATATACATTAATTAATTCAATTAAATAATTAAATTATCTAATCAAACTCTAAGTAAATCTAAGAATTGTTTCGAAAATAGAATGCTGTATTTTATTCTCTTTCTAATGGGGCTGCGAATTGGTAATTACCATTGCAAACCTGGTACATTCCTCGGGAGTTGATGTTACTTTTTAGTGTGACCCCGTGTAGGTGAATATCAATTGCCACGATGTAATTTTGACGCCCAGCTTCCTTCCCAGAGGGAGGCACCCAAGCCAAAGAGGGACCTTTAACATGCCGCATAATCATACGACACGGATGCTGTCGGTTTTTTGCATTATGTAAATTCTCCGACTTGGCCGGGATCGAACTGAAAAGACAACGTTGACCAATCTTTTCGAAAACAAGCTAAATATTCTACCTGTTTAAAGAAATTAAGAAGGAAGTTGGCCGTTTCTTATAATTATCTAAAAACAAAATAATGACAGTATAATTCTGTTACGAATTTTGCATAAATAGTGTAAATAATTTGTTTTTAGATGTGTAATGCCTTTATCTTACTCTAAATCAGATTTAAATTACGTAAAAATTGTAATATTCACAAGCAATGCTATCCATTACGTTATAACGATGATTCAATGGGAACTTGACGAAATCTTGGCGATAGAGCAAAGTTGGTTAACCTTTTGGTGAGTTCGGGACCCTCTGGATTCTTCTAGAATTTAGTAGAGAAATACACTAATTTCAAGACTTATGATGCAATCGGATCTTTCTCGAATTATCGGCGACGGATATAAATAGAGAGATGTTCGCCGAAAGTCAGTCAGTCTGGTTTTGACTAGTGATCAGTTAGTATTGCTTTGACTGTTGAAGCGATTAATGATTACTTCGGCTGTTGAACGATTGCTAGTGAATATCTTACATGCGTGTATTTTAGACACCGATAATTGTGTCTGAGTGCTGTTGAAGGTAGGAAGACCTTCTGAGATTTATTCTGCGAACATATTGCTGCTGATACCTGTTTTTAAAGGATTGGATTTTCGACAATAAATTCTCATCACTTGTAAAGAACTGTCTTGTTCTTTGCGACTGATTGGCATAAAATCCTCGAACCCCGATCAACGTAACAATACTATATTGAGTTTATACTGTACCATTCAGTGGCGCACACAAGGGGGGGTCTTGGGGTCCGGACCCCCCAAAACCCTTGATTTTTTCCCCGATTGATTATAATTCTAAGTATATAGTACGTAAAATTAGTTAATTACTTGCTATTATAATGATTAATTTTATTAATTAATGCTAATTATTTATTTAAAAACTAGTTTTTTACTGTGTTTTGTTCCCGAAAATCGACAAAATCAAACGGAGTATGATACAAGAATGGTGAACTTTCGACCCCGGACAACCCCCTTGAAAAATTCCTGTGTGCGCCACTGGTACCATTACATATTGATAGTGTATACTATACCGGTGCTCCGCAACCTTTTTATCGCTGCGGACCGGTCAACGTTTGATCATTTTACCGCAGCCCGCTGAGGGTGGGACACGTTGACTGTTTATATTTTAGATTGTTTCGAGAGAAATGCGCCACTTTAAATAAAATGGCAATAGTTTAATGTTCTTTAGGCAACCCGGCACCATTTGATCCATGGACCGGGTGTTGCGGATCACTGTACTATACCATTGAGGACTAATATAAAATATTTAATTACTAAGCATAAGACAAATACTACAAATGCAAACCTTGTCACATGACCGAGCTTCAAAATTACGAGGTCCGTCGCCAATAGTTCTCGTGTTGCTTGATAGCGCGACGTTAATAAATACTCACTCACTAAAAATTCAAAAATTTTTTTTTTATTTAAGTACATAAAAAGAGAGGGTCACCCTGCAAGTAATAATATATACCAAAATGTAAAAGAAAAAAAAAAAGATGTATTCCTGTGTCAGCATTATTTCTATACAAATAAGGCATGTTAACCTCAATACCGTTATTTTCAGTACCAGTTGGGGGGACAGATACGTTATCTGTCGGAGGTGATCTCTTCCAGCTACTGAGTAGCCCCTTCAAACTTTTTCTATACTTCCGTAGACAGAGGGGTAATCGAGCTTACGGTAAGAGGGGGAGGTAACGCCATATATAGGGTTTCATTGAAGACCAAACTGACAAAAGGGGAAAGTGAATCCAAAAAAAAACGAAAGTGGGAAAAAGAAATCAAAGAACAGAAGCGAGAAATATTTTCCGAGAAAAAACCGAAATGTTGTGTGTGTGCTGCTGGTTTCTATCCATCTTCTCTTTTCATACCTTTCTGTTAAATCCGCAAGTATTATACCTAAGTTTCAAATATTTTTTTCTTTCCTTTTGAAAGAAATTCACTGCAAGAAGTTACTAAATTGTTTTTTTTATATTTTTGTTGCCTTTTTTTATGATCGTGTTCTGTAACTTTGTAGAGAACACACGTTTAATTAAAATAATATGACAAAGGGTTCTAACTAAGATTTATTTGTGACTAAGAATATGGATTCGGTTTTAACAGAATTATTTTTTTTTCTTAAGAGAAATTTTTAGTGATTGGATTTTTCTTCTGTTAAAGCACCCTGCAAAAATATTAACCCTGTTTTATATACTATAACATCTTTTCCTTGTCATTTTTGGAGCGTACAGATAATATAAAAAGTGAAATGACACTTATACTAAAAGACCACACAGACAAAATATTATCTCTCAGCAGTAAAAAAAACGAACTAGAAGATTTATGTGCAGGTTTACTAAATTTGTATTGACACTAAAATAAATATTACACAAAAAGAAAAAAATTCATAGTACACACAAAAAGGCTTCTCTACCAGAAAGTACTTTTCCTGTATTTTTATGTAATTCTTAAAAAACTTATTTTATTCTATACCACGTTTCATAGTTTCCTTACTCTTAACGTGTGCTTAGAATGATAAACAAAATTTTCTTTCATTCAACTTAAATGATTTTTTTTTTATCTAGAGCTGAATTTACAAATCAATATTTTGTAATTTCAAATTAATAAAATTAAACATAAATTTTCATAAATATCTACCTTAATATTGCATTTTTCAAGAGATAATTATTCAATTTATCAAATAACAAGTTTTTAAAAAGATTAAATAAACAAAATATTATTCCAACCCTGGTGAAAATGGGAATTAATTACTCATAATAATTTATAGAATTCGTATTGAAGTTTCACATTTCCATAAGAATCTTAAAAATTGTTGAAAATACAAGAATGTTATTGTTTAATATACAAAGTTACATGGTAAAAAGGGTTTAAATTTTATGTTTGTGTTCTCTTCGTTATAAAAAAATAGTAAAAATGATTTTATACTTATGCTTATGTTTATCATAAAATCTCTGTGTGTGTGTGTAACAAATTTTTTTTAAAAACCTTTTTTTTAAAAATTGAAAACACAAAGTTTGTAAAATTAACATTTATCAATAAAATATCTCACTCGATTTTAATTATTTTAGATGTTATTTATGGGACTATTTTACTATAAAATATATTGATTAGTACGTTTTTGAAAGCTTTATAAATCTATTTAAATCTAATAATTAGATGAGCTTGAAAAAGAGTTACATTTTAATAGAATAAAACTATATGTTTGCACGATTTTATTTGAATATATATAACATTTTCATATAAAACCGAATTTCAGTTTAGAGCGTTACCATGAGCGTATATTCAAATTAACATAATAAATAAAAAAAACTCAAACTCAGTAGTGCAACAGCCCATGAGGGTCAAGACCGACTGCGCCCATCCCAGTATACGGGACCATTGGGCGCTGAGGAGCAAGAGCAGAAGTCCCGATTAGGTGATCAGTCTGAAGCGAATCCCCAGTGTTTTAGTCCCCAAGTAAGCTTGATACTCATTTATCGACCCGCTGAAGGAATGAAAGGCTGAGTCGGCCTTGCCCAGCCCGAGGATAGAAGCCCGAACCTATGGTGTAGAAGCGCAGTACGCAACCTTTCGGCCACTGGGCCTCTACATTTTAAATGGTAATTAAAAATATGTCTACACTAGATTTCGAAATTTATTCAAAATATCTTGCGATTTTCTCTGAATCGGAAATGCTTATCAGACAAAATGCTTTTAATATAGCACCGTTTCATGTTCATCAGATATATACACTAAATAGAGAGAGATTTATTCTTAAAAGTTTTAATTTTATGCATTCAATTTTAATAAAGGAAAAAAAAATCTTTTTTATGGATTTTATATAAGATTGTTAAGATGACATTATTGTGAAATTCAGGGACACGTTATAAAAGTAACAAAGCTCTAAGCACAAATGAAATGCTGGGAATGAAAAAGAAATGCAAACACGTTTCTTTAGAAAAACAAATGCAAAACAAATACTAACACGTTACTCAGATTTTAATATAATCAAAATATAACTAGATCAAATAAACAAAAAATAAAATTTAAAAAGTCCATATTCAAAACTGCGTAAAGAGTGAACAAAATCTATCCCAAGGCTAAAAATAAGTTATGGATCCATTTATTGAATGTTGACCCTACCCAAATACATAAAACAGAGCACAGGTAATTTTTCTTTTACATTTATTTCCTTTTTGAAAACTGTTGGATAACCGGCTTATGATGAATACAAGTATTTTATTTTGAATTTCCTAAGTAAAAAATTGTCTTCAATTTTCTTCGGCTTTTTTCTTCATTTTGAGGCCCACAAGCTGTTGAGAATATAAATAAAAAACTAACCAAATTATAGCTTTTTTATACCTAGATAACTTTGAGAATTAGATTTCTGGAACTGTGAATTACTTTCATTACTATCTTTTTTGCGTAAGTGTTTAACAATAAATATAACTTCTCGCCTATCATATAGTTAAGAAGTTTAAATGTTGAATAATAAAATTATGAAAAAAGCATGTTATGAACTAATAACCAATTGAGTATTTATACTCAAACAAAATCTTATTTAAAAGAAAACAGTAGTTTTCAAATAGCTATAGTCCATAATAATTTTTCAAATATTGTAGACCAATTGAATGGCAAAAAAAAAAAAAAAAAAAAAATGCTTAAACGCTTAAAATATATGTTATCAGTTCAAAATCTTTTGCAAAAACGATGTAAAACTAAAAAAAAAAATTGTTTTCATTAGATTTCGTATAATATCAAATTATTTTATTAGAAGTGGTGTATAATATTTAGGTTTTTAAAGTTTTAAAAAATTGCATTTTTTTTAACGTTGATGTAGTTGACCAGTTGCTTATTTGTGACGTACTTTTGTAAAATAAAAATAAATAAATAAAACTTCTAACAGCAATTATAGCATTGCGATTGGTTGGAGGATTCCATACATTTCAAATGTTAAAGAACGGATCTTGATTACTCACAAAATAATAAGTTGTAAGTAAAAATATTAGATTAATTTTCGTTATCCGAACCGAATCAATTTATTATAGTTTTATTTCTCAGTAATACCTCGACCTACCTTACCCCGACTTACGCGAATTCGGAGTTACGCGCTTTTGAAATCTCGTCGATTCGTCTTTTTTTCCCAACACCTCAACATAGGCGGGACATAGGCGGAATCAGTGCAAGAGCCTGATGAAACTGGTAATGTGATTGAAAAAGTCGTCGATCTTGCGAGGCAAATAAATTTAGAAGTGGATAGTGATGAGGTTCAAGAACTGCTGGATTCCCCCTATCAGGAGCTAACACTTGATGAGCTCATAGAAATGCATGAGCAACAGAAAAACATTGAACAACTTGAGTCTTAAGACCCAGTTCAATCAGAAGATCGAATGACGGTTAAAAATTGGACTGAAGGCCTCAGTTTAATTGAAAAAGGGTTACACACACACATACACAAAAATATTAGAAAACAAAGACTCCAATGATTAGCGTATTTTTTTCAACAAAACAAGGATTAAAAAAAATATTAGCATGTTATGAGGAAATTTTGCTGGGGAAAAAAAAAACGTCAGCCGGCAGATTACTTTATTAGGTTTCATGAAGCCACTACATCAAATCAACTTTGGTTTGCGATTTTGTATTTGTGTTATCTAAAATTTAATAAAATCTTTTTCTGAATTATTATTTTCTTTTGTCTCCGGCTCCAACTAAAAATAATTTATATGAATTGAAATGCGGATTTGTACCCCGACTTGCGCGAATTCCACTAAGGCGGTATCACTCATTTCCCACCTATCGCGAATTGCAAGCTCAGTGTCTAAACATGCAAACTTAAGGAACCTGTAGAAGAATTTGATAAAGTTAACACATCTTGAATCTGAAACTTCATTTTTTTCCCCGCCATTTTATTTGAAAAGCGAATGAATAATATCCACACGTAGCTGTTTGCGAAAACGCAAATAGTTGGACTAAATTGAAATAATACATGCTGCCATCTAGGGGATAAACTTTCAAACATAAAATCTTATTTTAAATTCCGATGAACTAAAAGTTAGTTTAAGATCAGTTGTAACACAGTAAAGCAGCAAGGTATTGTTAAATAAATAATTATTTTTCAGTTGAGCAGTTTTTCTTTCATAAAAAAATAAATACATTTCTTTTTCATGAATGATATTTTAACTATAATCGATTTTAATGAATTTATACTTCATACTATAACAGGTATTGAGCCAATTTGGGTAATAAGCATTTTTATTGAAAATAATGACATTCGTGTCTATTTTCTCTTGAAATTTGGATTTTTATAACAAGTTTTTTTTCCCTCTAAAACAAATTAAACAAATGGAAGTTTTATGCAGTTTAAAGTAGTTTAGTAACTTTATTTGAAACTCCTATAGAACACTGCATGTAATAAAATTTTTATATTAATCGCTAAATTTACTTTCACAAGTTGCCGTATTTTTTTTTAAGAGAAACAAATTTTTTCTCTGTTAAAACTTAAGAAATAAACATATAAACATGCGTTCGAATAATAAACACGCAGGCTTACTTATTTTAACAAAATTATTACTTTCTAAATCAGTTTCAGCGGTATCAGAAAATGACACGTAATTTCGGCTCTTTACAGGTTAGTAAATAATTAAATTTTTAAACGTTTTATTTAAAGAATTATTACAAATATAATTTATATTTGATAAATTTAAACCTTTAACTGTCATTGTTATTTTCATGATTTAGGTACATAAATTGACATTTTTTTTTATTTCAAACATTATGTGTTTAGTACAAAATAAAATATACTTTGTAGTTAAAAGTTGATAGTTTGAATTACATGCATAAAAATTTTTAGGTTTTATAGCAACTGCATAGTTACTTCAGGTGGCTGCCACATAGCATGGCAGTGGTAACGTTCGCTTCTAGTAGAGCATTATTTTCTGATAAATAAAAATAAATAAAAAGGGATACCTATTAGTAGTTCAATAATTCAGTTTTGAGTGGTATAACTGGAAACACTTTTCCAAGCACAGACCAGCTCCGCAATTATTACACCAGAAAAGTGTTTTCTTCTGCATTTTTTTTTCTTTCTTTTTTGACCAACAAACTTTTTTCTGTCTTGTAGGCTTACGTTTCGCAAGAGTAGGAGGAATATTCGATATAAAATGTCGTTCAGTAAAAGGGGCAGGGTTATCTACTGTAGGTGGTCTGCCAGGATTCTTTTGTCCAGAAGATGCAGCATCATATTTATGTAAACGCTCTTTTACAACTTTTATTCGAAATTCTAAAAAATCAGTACGTTTGCCAATTACATTTTTATGTAACAAAAATGCGTTCCGGAGTACCTGGTCTAGTAAATGTAAAAATATCTTACAATATTTTTCTGTTCTTTTTGAATGGGTGGATGAGAAAATTGGAAGTAAAGTATTTATATATAAACATAAAAAAGATAATTTTAATCTGTAATAAACAGCCATTTTAGGTGGTGAGATCCTCTCATGTTTCTTGTTCAATAAATATATTCTTAAGCATTTCCATCTAATATTTTAGAGTGACATTTGTCATCAAAGTGTCTATGAACTCGTTCATTCTGAGGACAGGGAAGAACTCCAACGTCATTTGATGTGGAATTCTCATTTACCTCCAGAAAGAACAGATCTCAACCTACAGCAGACCTTAGCTGCAGGTGAGTTATTATTTTATATAAACTTTTAAGAATTGGAAATTAATGATAAATATATATATATAGTTCAAGTTTTGGTCAAAGATTAAAAAAAAATGTTCACCAATTCATGAACAGTTTGCATAATATATTTCTTATAGAATATTTTATAACAGCAATGGTTCTTTTCTACAAAATTGTTTCATAGAAATATACTCTCATTCCTTTTTATTTATTTATTTTTATGGTAAATCCGTTCTTTAAAAAACTGCATAGAGAAAAAACCATGCAAAAACCTCACAAAAAAGATAAAGAAGAGAATACACACATTTCACTTTCTCCAAAAATCGCGCAAGAAGTAAACAATTTCATTTAATTCGAAAAACAATGTCAACAAAATGATAAAAAATCAATGATATTAGTTTTAAGATCTGTGTGTTTAACACTTACATGCTTAAAATTATAGTATTTATTATTTATACTCTTAATATTTATACACATTTACAAGAATTTTTTTTATACATACTTAACATAAAAATTAAATTTACAAACGTTTCAATTAATAAGTAAAATATAATTAGAAAAGCCTGAATATTTCTTAAAGAAAGCATGAGAGCTTTGAATTAAAAATACTAGAAATGAAATAATGAATTATTAGTCGGCACTTGTTGACTTTTGTTTATGACCAGTGGAATCAAAATCGCTGTCCCCGCATGAAAAATTTACCACCTCTATTAAATAACAATTAAAAAAAAACATTCTAACAATTTTCCAGGTCCACAAAAATTAAACTGACGGTTAAATGATGAATTTCCTCCTTATCCTTTCAAATAATTTTCATCGATCCTAAATCTTTTCGAATAAATCAGCTGCATAAAAGGAGAAAGATGTTGTTTTTTTTTTTGGTCCATTATATTTCAAAAAAAAGTATATACTTTTTGAAGAGTATTCTAAAACATATCTAGATGTTTTTTAAGATAAACTTTACTTTTTTCATTTCTCTTTTTGAACTTACAAATGAACATTTTACACGTAAATTCTTCCATCATTCATTCTTAACCCATATTTCTTTCTTCATTTTTAGAAAATTGTCATCTATTGGAAAGGAATTTTACCGTACGATTTCGCTGTCTACTGGATAACACTTCTGGTTTCCTGGTAATAATAAATTGTCTTTTATTTACCATGTTTAGTATTAATAGTTACTGAATAAAAGCCAAACTGATAACGTTTTTTGTGTTATGTGAAGTTACCTTAAATATTTTAATATTAGCTCAGCAAAAATTCTAATATCTTCGTATGGAAATGGAATAGTTTATAGGTTTAACTAATTTCTGAATAAGTTTTAAACATTAGTTTTTTTTCCTGAGTAACTCTTTTAAATACACATATAATTTTTTTTTTTTTTACAGATTTTGTATATGAATACTTATAGGTTTAAATAAGTTTCCTCTAATATAAACAGAAACTGGTTAATGTATCCGACTACTTTCGGAACCGTGATTTTGAAAAATCGTATAAATGTATAATATTTATGATATTTAGTGTCACTTAGATTAGAAAATGTATATAAAACTGTTTTAAGAATATTATTACAATAAAAAATTAACAATATTTTGGCAAAAAATGAGCATAGAATGACCCATTTTCAAAATATTCTCCTTTTGTGAAAAATGCTTCTATTATAATAATATTTTTCCTGTATATAGCTCAGACCTCTCTACAGAGTCTCAACTAGAGTTTTTGAAATATATAACTTAGAAGTGGTTTTATCCATATTTTACGACAACAGAGGGGAGAAATTTTAAGAAAAAAACGCCGATAATTATTTCAATTGGTGGTAACTCTGAAAATAATGTGAATTTTTCAAAAATCCTAGTTGAGACTCTCTGGAAAAGTCTTTACTTTATAGAAGCGAAATATTATTATTTTAGAAGCATTTTTTATAAAAGGAGAATAGTTTGAAAAAAGATAATTCTAAGTTAGTTTTTTTGCCAAAATATTGTATTTAAATAATTTTTTTTTGTCAAAATGTGCTTAAAACAATTTTATACATGTATTCTAATCTAGGTGACACTAAACACCATGAAAATTATCCATTTATGCGCTTCTTTTAAATCACGGTTCCGAACGTAGTGGAAAACCTTAATGCAGTGCTTCTCAAACTTTCACTATTTGCGACCCAATATTCAATCATAATTTTCATCGCGCCCCCCTTCCATACAATAACAATATATTGAACTCAATAACACTATACTTTGACTCTAAAGCTACAACACGAATTCAACCTCTTAATTGCTATCGACGTATATAAATGTCTCGTTCAACCAAAACGATAATTGCCTGGGACGTATATATACGTCTTCCCAAAGAACGATCTTTTCTGTGAACTGCTGTCTGAAAAATTATTCCGAAGGCTTTGGAATACGATAAACGGACTTTGACAGTGTTTGCGAAAGATTTACTTATTTCATAGGATTTTTACTTATTTATTCCTTTTCTTCACCCTCCCTTCCCTAAAACATCACACACGCGTGCCTACGTGGAAAACGGTGGCATTGGGGAGCAATTTGCGTAACTTTTAATCAGCAGTTAATGAGGATTTATTCTTAACCATAAAAATCATCTAGATAATTATTAATTTTTTGGTATAATTTTTGTATGACAAGCCCATGGGGGTTACTGGCAATTTTTAAACTTTTCTTAATTTAGTATTGTTAAATTAATTATAAAATACATTGGGCAGAACTGATACATTTATAAATGTATTATATCAATGTAAATGTGTATTTTATTTTTTATTATGTATTTGTTTGTTTAATTTCTATAAATTAAAAATTTTCTTAAATAATCTTTTGCTTTCGGCTTTTCAATACGCTCGCGCCCCCCTTAATAGAGTTATCACGCCCCCTAAGGGGGCGCCCCACAGTTTGAGAAACGCTTCCTTAATGACAATTATATTATTTCTTATTATAACTTTGAAATAACAAACTTCATGTGTACTTTATTCAAGCGTTTAGATATAAGAGGTCGCATAAAAATATTGCATGGACAGAATCGAAAGACTGAGGAGCCACCTTTGGCGCTTTTTGCAGTATGTACTCCTTTTGGTCCCCCTTCATTGCTGGAGATGCCACAGAAAGATTCCATGTTCAAGAGCAAACATAAACTTGATCTGTCTCTAGTCTCCATGGATTCAAGGTGAGAATATGCATGATTATTTATTTAGTTTAACCCTTTCAGGACCATGCACACCTATATGTGATCACTTTAGGGTCCACGATATCATACATAGGGCGTCAAATAAGTTTTAAGATTCTTCCCAGTGCGCAGGTTTTAATGACGCCATGAGTGTAAATGCGAATGTGTCATAACGTCCATGGTCTGCTGACGCACTGTCTACAAGTTGTGTGCATTTAGTTAAGCAGCTGAGAGAAAAAAAGCGTTCATTGCCGAAGTGAATTTTTTTCATTTTGATTTTTTAAGATTGAGAAAAGAGCTGAGATTAAATTTAACCTAAAACTTGGTAAAAAAATTGCTTCGAAAACATACCTACTCATGAAATAAGCATACAGTAAGTATTGTTTAAGTAGATAAAATGTTTTTGAGTGGTACAAACGTTTTTTGGTTGGAAGAGATATGTTAGATGATGATCAACGTAGTTTAAGACCAATTTCATCTAGGACACTTGAAATTATTGAGCAAGTATGAAATTTCGTGGTAAACGATAGCTGTGCGTCACTGAGATTGACGGAAGGCTCTTTAGGCATCGAAAAATAAACGATTCGAACATCCTGCTTGAGGATTTGGGCAAAAAGAAAGTTTGTGCTAAATTTGTTTCATGCACTTGAATCTCTGAACAAAAAGCGATGAGAAGTGCACATTGCAGAGATATCATTTCAGCCGCTGAAAACGATCCAAACTTCTTAAGTCCAATGTAACTGGTAATGAATCCAGGTGTTTCGAATATGAATATGCAACAAAACGACAAAGTGTGGAATAGAAGTCCCAAAATTATGCGAGATTGTGTTTTCCCTTTTCTAAGGTCCGTGATCACACCGGTGTAATCTGAATTTGGAACGTATAGAATTTGGAATGATTGTAAACTAGATATTTCGGCGTATTTTATTACAGTAATGATTTTATGAGTTTTTAAAAGGGGTTAGGCTCAATAGGAAAAATTACCCGGTCCTGAACAGGTTGAAATGGGAATATATCGCTTGTATTGTTGTACTGTAGGTATCGAAACAAATGAAATACATATTACTTTTTCATAGTTCCTGACACACACACACGATGCAATAAATAATATTAACTTCTGTCGCTACATGTTGTGGCGAAAAGCGCAATAGATGGCGCTCTCACTTTCTCACTAAAAAGAAAAGGTGTTTTTTAGTTTCGGTTCTGATTCGGTTTTGTCTTAGTTTTGCCGTAGTCATGTTCATATTTTGCTTCGCTCATATTCAAAATTAATTCGCAGAACTCACTACAATTGTAAATATGTAAATAGAATGTTATTAACAGCATGAAAACTATCTGGTTGGTCATGAACTGAATTTAGCAGAATTTATTTTTGTAATAGTATTTTACCACACTGAAACACACCCAATTTAGTAAGATGCGCACTACATATATTAATTAATCCTATAAGAATTTGCTTTTGAAGATTAATAAGCATTAAAATAAGTAGTCTACTTTCTTACATAATTTCTTAACGTAATTTAAATAGTTGATAAGCATAGTTTTTAAAATCCATGCCTTTTCCTTTTATTTTTTAGAGGGAAGCAACTTTTGGGTTATTCAGATTCAGAGTTGGCAAATAAAGGAGGTTATGACCTAGTCCATTATGACGACCTTGCTTATGTCGCAAGCGCACATCAAGAACGTAAGTATTTCTTTTTTAAATAACGCTATTATCGTCGATTCTCTTAATACGATGAAGACAAATATTTATTGCTTGAATGCTATGTTGATGATTGACTCAACAGCTGAATTTTTAAATTTAAGTTATTCTTATTGCAAGAATTACATAAATCCCATGTACATAAATGCATTGAAATATTAAATTTACATTTTCAGTTTTGAAAACTGGTGCTTCAGGGCTCATAGCGTACAGATTGATTGGAAAAGACGGGAAGTTTCAGTGGCTACAAACAAGCGCAAGACTGGTTTACAAGAATAGTAAACCAGATTTCATTCTTTGCACACACAGACCTTTAATGTAAGTATTGTAAGGTTATATATAATCCTTTTATAAAAAAAAGTCAAATAAAAAATACTATGAAGTAATCACACACACACATTATTAACAGCTTTTAAATCATTTACTAAATATTCTAAAATGAATTTTTTTTAAAATTTCTAAAGCCTTATGTCGAACTATGTTTAAAAAAGGAATTCTTGATTTATTTATCGTTACAAGTTCTATATGGAATTTCACAAATCAATTTCACTTGATAATTAAACAGTGTCAAAGTAGTTTATTTGTGATATACTTAAATAAGACCTTTTATTTTTAAATGCAAAAAAAAATGTGTAAGAAGGAGGCGGAATGTCTTTTGAAATCTTAAGAATCGCTCTTGTTCACTCAAAATAACTGTACATTATAAAAATTTTCCTTTGAGCGGTTTTCTTAAAATTTTGGAATAATTCTTAAGCTTAAAACTTTAAAATTCAACTTCAATTTCATATATTATGAATGCCTTTCCTTTCCTTAGCATGGTAATCGTTACACAATTATTTTTATGTGCTTTAATTATTATTTTATGGTAATTTAGAATTTATTTTTCACATAAATTAAATTGATCACTTGCAACATGCCAAAAGCGGAAAAGAAAAACCCATTCAACCATGGCTTTTTTATACATACTTTCCAAGCAAATATTGAAGGCAAAACATAAAATATTAAATTTTTAGTGTAAAATAACTATTGCATTTTAGGGAAGAAGAAGGAAGAGATTTGTTAGGAAAACGAACAATGGACTTCAAAGTGACGTACCTCGACAGTGGATTGGCATCGATGAATGATCGAAGTGGGATGCTAACGGATAGCGATTTTATTATGAGATGTCAACGTAATCGTCGTTATAAATCACAAATACGTGATCTCTTGTCTGCTTCCTGTCGCAAGCGAAAAGTCCCTGGAACTGATCCCTACATTGAAGAAGCTACGTACAACAACATGTATACATATACTCCAACAGATAATATGAACGGTCTTTCCCCTTACGTGGCGGCGGCTACGGCTGTTCCCCAAAATATATTTACCGCAGCAATAGATAACAGCAGATTTTTGTCTGCTGAGAATTTTTTGCATTATCGACATCTTGGGGGATACTACCCGGATTATAGCCACCATACACAGTACGCTAGCAATGGATTCCTGGATATGGCATCTGCGACAGCCAGGACATGTTTTCCAACATACCAAGATGGGACCCAGTTTCCAAAAGAAGAGAAATATTATCCATGTCAATTAGACAGTACACCGAAATTCAACGGCGATGCACATAGCCAGCAAAGACTCGTTCAACAAGTCGGGGGAGTCTCAAGCAGTAAGCCCTCATGTTGCGAGACATATGCAGTGGCTGGTACAGATTCTAGTGCTACCTTACGAGGTTGCCTTATGAGTGCCACAAGTGCAGGTATACAACCATTATTATCCAGTTTAGACCGGGATCCCAAAATAGGGGATTTGGGATGCCACAGTTTAAGTTTTTCTCTGCCTTCTGTTTCATCTGATTGTATCAATGTCATCAAACCAAAGAGTTCTCCACTCCAGTCACACCTCAGGGATTCACCTCATCTTGTATCGTCCAAAGATAATAAGACTTCCTCTGACTATGTATCAGCTTTCAGCAATGATACTAGGCAAAGCGTTCTTATGTGGGGCAATTCACTCACAAGACAGTCTTCTAGTCATCCCATGACAGGTTCAATATTTGACACCAAACTCTGCAAATATGGGAGTCACTTAGATGCAAGTGTTAAAACTGCTGATTTAGTTGGTGCCACAAGTGGAACCGCTTGCAAGTGGAGTGGAAATGCAACGACCCCTAAATCAGCATCACCTCACAACAGCACAAGTCCTGCTAGCGGGAAAGTAGCACCAGCAGTCAGTTATAGCAGTGCCACTTATCATCCAGATATTGTACACGAAGTAAGTTCAATATTTTGTTAAGTCTTTATTTATTTAGTAATTTATCTAAGCTACTAAATAATCATTGATAGCTTACTTTTCAGATTACTGTTGAATAAAAAGAATGAAAAGTATTGTGGTTATGTTAAATATGGAAGTTTACGGAGGGAGTTGTTCTTTCAGAGTTATTTTTATAATTCTACATGTTTTAGTGAAACTTTAAAATGAGTGGAGCTTAATACATGTGATTTTTTTAAATAAATTTTTTTTAGTTCAGTAAGTCTACGTGAGTTTTAATTTGATTAAACATCATTTGTGTAGATTTATGTCGAAAATGCGACCTATCTACTTGAGATTTAATGGTGTTTTTTTTATTATTGTTTTAGCCATTAGTGTTTTACAATTTTTTTCTTTTTTCTTTTTTATGTGTTCAAATATTTGCATCTAAAAAGGTTTGTTTATCTATAATAATAATTATGAAATTGTTTGAAGAGAGAGAATATAAGGAAGAATTTCCCATCTTTTAAAGTTTGAATTAAATCAGAGAAATTCAAATTTAAAAATTAATTCAATATTATTATTATTTAAATATATAATTTCTGGAGAAAAACACTGAGAAAATTGTAAAATGTGAATCTCTTGAATTTTCCCCCTATGGATAGATTTTTTTTTATAAGAAACATCACATCGTCCTGAATTTAGGAAACAATATTCAATAAAAAAACAGAGATTTAATTTAATAATTTTGTGTTTGATTGCATTAAACTATCTCTTCAGTTTAATTGCAGACAATACAATCAATACATTTAAATATTTAGTTTACTTGTGCAGTATTGTTAAACCTTAATGAGATTTTTGATAATGAATATTTTATTTTGAATTCCATGAAAGAATAAATTTGAATGTGAGTTACACAAATATATCGAGTAAAATACGAAATTTCTATAATTATGTTTCGTGTCTGACTGCAATTTAAAGGGTTATTTGTTTGAATCCGGGTTCGAACAAAACATTGTGCAACTTCTAGATAACGGCATTATTGGTTGCAGATCACAACGATTTTAATAAATTTTTAAATTCATAATAAAAAGATCAGAAATTCTACTAAGTAGTTTATCAAATAAGTTTTAAGGGGAAAAAAGACGTTAATTTGTTAACAACATTGAGAACGAAGAAAAATAGCATTCCTTGAGGTTTATTCTTTGAAAGAGCTGCTACAACTCAATGGCATAGCAAAAATTCAGCCTGTGGAATATGTCGTTGAAACTTTTAATGAAAATTGACGAATAAAAATTTTGGTAGAATCATTCTTTTTTAACTTAAGTGACTAATTAAATATGTACAAACACCATAATATTTTTAGTTAGTATTGTCTCTATTTTTTATATTTGCTTGAGGATATTAGTCCTTTTATGAATAGTGAGTATTGGTCTTCAGTCAATGGTAATATTCTATGATCGACTCCGAAAAGCGTAGAAATTCAGTGAAATGACATGATCTTCCCCAAGAGGACTCTTCTTAATGAAACTGGATCATACTTCAGTGTATTATACTGATTCAACTGGCAATTTAATATACCTGAAATCAATTAAAGAATTATTTAACGATTTAGAAAAAATGTTATCAAGTGCATTGACAAAATATGTTTTTGTGTATGGACGCGTTACACGCAATTACAACACGTGTATTGATCTCGTCATATTATGGTGGTTTAAATTCGAGGTGTACTAACTATGTAACAAGAACCTTCGAATTTTATAAAAATTTTAATAAGGAAAATAATCTATTAATCAAAGTCAAAAGAACTCGTAATCACTTTTAAATTATATTTTAAATATACAGAAGGAACATATATATTAATGTTTTATTAACGTGGGTTGAAATTTGTCAACCTATTCTATCGATCCAGCTTCACGAGATAATTTTACAGTAAAGATAAAACAAATAGAGAGAAAAGCTTCCGATAAAAAAAAAATCAGTGAATCTGATTTATACCACTCCATGATTTAATGTATGAACTATTGTTGATGACATGAGATAAAATTTTAATCTGAGACTTGTTCAGGTGTTACTCCATGTTTTACTACCGTTACAAATTAAGCTATATTTGATGCTCATTTTAAGAAACTTAACTGCAATAGTATATTGTTCTTTCAATAACTACAAGCAAATAAATAAGTAATGAGCTAATAAGAACAACTTAATTATGCTGCTATTGTTCTAAAAAAGTTACCATCATCTCTTCAGTTCTTTGATTTAAATCCATATAATATCAATTGCTTCTTTTAAACTTATTACTTAGGTCTAGTCACTTTATTAGATTTTTATTGGAATTCAAATATTTTTTAATACTATTGTACCCCAATAAATGTTGCACTTCACTGAAAAACATTTATTATTTTATTTGATGCCTTTTGAAAACATCAGAAAATATATATAAGAGTCAGTTCTCTCTTATAAGTTAATAAGTGTTCATATTATAAATTACTTTAAGTTAAAGAAAGAGTTTTATTTCCTACAAATTATGTTTTTGAAGTTCCAAATAATGTTGTTTGCTATCTAATTAAAAAAACTACAGAATAAAATTTTCAACATAACAATTTTGTGGAAAAGATACTCACAAATTCAATGTTTAATTGTTTTTACTAGAGTAAATGCAAATTTAGTGCTTCATTGGTGATTGAATAAGGAAAAAAACCCTTTTTAAATACCTTGTGCTTTCATAGAAAGTCAGAGAATCAACTTAAAAAATGGTTAGAAAAGAATATATATATATTCAGGTTCACAACTATTACAAGAATTTTTTTCCCAATAAGGCTGCGGATTTGTATTTTCATCATTGCAGACCTAGTACATTCTCTGGGAGCTGGTATCTCTTTTTAGTGCGGCACCATATTGGTGGTATACCAATCACTGCAAGTAATTTTGACGCCCAGTTACCTACCCAGAGGGAGGCACTTGAACTCTGACGATGTGAAACATTTCTAGGAATTCAAGGTGTATTGCAAATATTGATATTTTAATGGAACATATTGAAAATGTCGTTTTTGACATCTGAATGAAAGATAATTTAAAACACATTTAAAATGAAAACAGATATTATTACTAAAGATAAATTATTTACTGCTTGACATCAAGTATTATACGTTAAATTTATATACAAAAAATATGGCATTCCCCAATTTCGAACAGTTTGTTTAGTAAATGGATCTTAGTGTATTGTCAATAGTATGTTAACGATTGTGCTAGAATAGATGGATTGAGTTAATAAAACTTCGGAATCACGTATATTTGAATTTCAGAGCAAAGAATACATACAGAGATTTTGAGGTGTTTGCTTATGAAGTCGCTTGTTTTGTTTGGATTACTGAAACATTACAACAATGGAAATTATTTGCAAATTTATTCATAAATTGTATAAATATTACTTAATATCTGCAGAAAACAGCATTGTTTATGATGCTGTATTTACAGCTAAGATCTAAAAAGACAATTCGAAATCACGCATTTACTTGTCCCTCGTGATAAATGATTAGTGCTTGCGTATTCTACAAGTGTAGGTATGGTAAGCCCTTTTTTGTGGCTTCTTTTACTCATACGCATCAGTAACAAGGAAAAGTAAATTTAGAGACACACTAAACAAATTATGTGATTTTTATCAAATGTTTTTACGATAATTTTATCTTCCTGGTATCGATTGAAACTACTGAAGAGGTTGAGACTAGAAGAGTTGCCCCTCGAACTCTTGAATTGCAAAGATTTCAATTTTTATGTAATTTTACATCTAAATACAATTTATTTTCATTTCGGATATCTTGGGATAGATCATCTCAATAGAAAATTTACTTTGTGACAAGTTTATCTCCAAAGTTTTAATTCATATAATTAGTTTCACGCTTAAAAAGTAAAATAGTAACAAAGATTGGTCTCATAAGCTTGTTTAAGTATGCTTTTTCATAAGTCAATCACTAGCACCCAGCTTTACTAAAACTTCATTTATTTATAATCCTAATTAAAAATCTTGAAAATAGCCTCCTATATTCACGGAATTGTTATTTTGACTTTTTTTTTACTTCCTTCTTGGCTATGGAGGCTTTCTCTTAACCACTTAAGTGGTCAATTCTTTGGCCCAAAGTGTTCCAAAAAAGGCACATTTTCTTATTGCATATAACTAAGCATAATACTTAACAGAATGCGAAAATGGAAGAATTTTATTTTAATTTTCAGTTTTGAAGTTTTCATTCTATTTCTTCTCATTGGGGAACACAAAAAATGCTAAATATTTGCTTTCTATAAGTATACTCTGCATGTTGGGAAGAATGTTTCATATATCTTAAAATAATTTCTTTCATACTTTCAAAAAATATGAAAGGAGCATCTGTAAAGGAAAAAATATAAAGTGTGTGACAACATTTTAAAACAACAAACTTATAAACATTTTTTAAAATTTTTTTTATGGTGTACTGTTATACTAGTAAAATATCGGTCAGAATATAAAAAAAAATCAGTTGAATTATCGAAATTACAATTTAAGACCCCCGAAAAGCTTTTGATCTACACAACAAAATCTTCTTCTGCTTAGATATTAGTTTTAATCAAATATGAGCTAAATAGAATATCTCTCTCAATTAACCCTTTAACTGCCGATTAAAAGTAACACGATTCGCTTCCCAGTGTCACCGTTTTTCACATAGACGCTCATAAGCGGTGTATTGGAGGGTAAAGGAAAGGCACTAATTACAAATTTTTCTCTGAAAGAAGTAAATCCTTCGCAAACATTGTCAAGTCATTTTATTGCATTCCAAAACCTTTAGAACAGTTTTACTGATAGCTGCGCAAAGGAAATAATCGTACTTTGGAAGGACGGATATGTATGTCAGGGGAACTCAACGCATCGGTTGAGCAAGACAAATATATACGCCGGTGGCAGTTAAGGAATTAATTATTGAAGCTTCTGTTAATGTTTGGAATAATTTAATGAGCAGAAGTGATGGGGTCGCTAAAACCATGTACCTTGTTGCAGGAATGGCATGCAGGCAGCCTGGCTACATGGAGACCTCATGTCAGTAAGTCACTTTTTGAAAACAATATTTCCTCCTAATCCCTTTTATAACCATACTAATATTCCTCAATATGTTTATTTTTTATTTTTCCTCCCTAACCCGTAATATTACTAATAGTTAATACTTACCTGTTTATTCCTGCATGAGTTGCATGGTTGTGGCGTTAATTGTATATAGTATCCAGAATGTGAATGTCGCTAATGATGTTTTAAAATCCAATCCCATCCTTGTGTTTTATGAGATATGGTTTCCCTATATTTTCAACTTTGAATGTGATTTATGTATTTGATGTTAATTATAATGAAATGTACTCATGAAAATGATTTATGCATGCATAGGTCATTATTCCTGACTATTTTGATTCCAGAATTTTTATATAAAAGGTAAAAAAGAGAATAAAACAGTCATAGACTTTTTTCATGTACTTATATGACTTATATGATTATATGTACTTATTATTATTCTTTAAAAAAATGAACAATTAAATGCCGCTCTAGAACTAACTGGGATGAAATAAGTTTTTAAAAGGAAAATTTCCCAAAATTTCTTATGAGTGTTGCTCTCTATAGTGTAAGTGTATAAAAATTAAATTGGTTCATTTCTCTAAAGTTAAAATTTATTTCAACACGAAATTTCATTAGAAGAAAAGATATTACAACCAGGAAATATCATTATACATATAATATATTCATTTTATGTACCACGTTCATTGTAATTACGAGTAAGTTGAATTAAAATATTTTTGAGATTATGATATCTTGAGTGAAAATATTCTTGATTTTAATAATTTATTTAATTTCAGTTACGTAAGTATTTAAAATTAGATTTTTTGGCTTAGTATAAAGGTTAAAAAATAATGTACTAAAAAGCGTTAGATGCATTTCTAGGCTTTAATCTTAATCTCGTTAAACGTAAATCATCGTTATAAAATTAGCTCGTTATTGTCTAATTTTTTCCTTTACCATATATGTTCTAAATATACTGGTGAATAAAAATGAAAAAAAAATTAAACATACTTTTGTTTTTCAATTCCATATCTACTAGATTTAATAACAAATTGATCAATTTTCTCAATAGCAATTATCAAAAATTAAAAATTACAACCCTTAACATTTCCTTAAGTCTTAAAAAATAACTAACCTACAAACTTCCACCAAATAGCTTAATAATGTGTGTGTAATATTTTTTAAACATTATATTATATTAAAATATTTTCGAATGCAAATCGATATCAAGGAAAAAAACTGAATGCAGCAAATTCGAGTGTAAATGATATGATAAATATATCATTCCTGAAATTTTTATAGTAAGGAATGGTTCTTGAAAGCTCTAAAACTACCTCAAAACCAAGAAAATTGCTTAGGGAATGAAAATACTACAGAAAAGCAAGTAATGATGAAAAACATGAATTTTTGTAATCTGAAAGCCCAAATTATTACTAATTGCGTAAGTTAGTTAAGTTTGTAACGTGTTGGTTAAAAATGATGACTTAATTCAGGATCGCGTTAGCAAATTATAGATCTCGTAGAACAAAATTCAACTAATAGAAATTGTTACATAAAGTATAATTTTCAGATTCTGTATTTAAAAAAATCAGTAAACTACTTCGTGTAAGATGAAACAAAGAATAAAATTAAAGCGATTTGTTAAATTTTTTAAATCTTTAATTTTGAGTAGTTGGCATAAGTGAAAATTGGACAACAAATATTTGCCCCTAAAAAAGAAAAATTCAGATTTCGAAAAATTCAAATCTTTTTCTCTACTAGGATACAAATCTAAATAATTTTATTAAAAATATTATTTTACTAATATTCATTGTTTCTAAAATTCATAAAATAATAGGAATAATTCTTTTAAAAATATATTTACTCAATTTTCAATAATAATGTAATTACGCAGTATACTTTTCTAAAAGATATTTTATTCAGAGTATTTTTAAATTTATTTCTTACATCGTTTTTTAAATATTTTTTAAAGCATAATTCAGACCAAAATTGTGTACTTTGAAATATTAACTCATTTCTTAGAAATTTTAAAACTGAAAAATATTTTTTTTTATCGCTGATTAGAAAATATATATGTAACAGGTTTAAAAATCATCATTTCTCAGTCATTTAAAATGATATTTCCTTAACTGAAAATGGTAAAAATTCTAGGATAAAAATAACAATTATGCATTACAATCTGAGACTGAAACTTTGCCAAGTTATGAAATATAAGTTATATATAGAACATGGTTATTTTAAATACATATATTTCTGTATTCTACGTGATAAAACATGACAATATTTATAGTTGCCTCATTTATGGATCATTTTTACTGGTGTGGCATTATAAATTTTGATTTAAATCGTAAAATAGGAGAATTTTGTTGTTTATAATTTATTGAAAGGTAGAAAAAAACTGGTATGGTGATAAACGACACAGATCAGTTCCTATTTCTAAAAAAATAAGGGAACTTACTGCCAATAGCTAAAAACAATTTAGAAAAAAGTAATGATCATTCGAAATGAGTATGATATAAAAAATTTACAAATATTTATTATTTTATTTTCCTCTAAATGTAACTAAAGATATTTAAAGTATATTTATTAAGCTCAACACACAAAATTTAAAAAAATCGAAATTCTTTCTGTTTTTGAACATTATTCAATAAGTGTATCAATTGCTAACAATTGCGCGCTGTTATATATGGCCGCTTAATAGAGCATTGTAATTTATCAGACTTTTGGCCTCAATTATTTTTAAATTATTGGGGATAGTTGTGTTAAGAATCCAAATATCTAAAAATTACCATAAATTGCAGTATTTAATAATCTAGATTTTGTTAGAGTTGGAAAATAAATATTTAGCGATTGACGCAAATCCTTTTAAAAACTGTAAGGGAGAGGGAAAAAAATTTATTTAAAAAGTTTCAGTGGCATCCACTCAACACAATTAAGGATTTATTTTAATAAATTCCATCCCTTGGAGAATTTTGCGTAGTCGTAAGAAATTTTAAATTTAAGATAACTCAATGATGAGAGAAAAATCAAACACGAGAAAAAAACTGGAACACGGGATGATAAAATTATTTTAAGTTAACATAAGTAATTAGCTATTTATAAAAAATAAATTAACCTTTGAACATCATGATTTAGTTCGCTTTAAACTATTAATCGTGATATATATTTTATTCAGCTGTGATGTGAATTGCAAAAGGTTACTAAAAGTGTACTATGTTTTTTTTATACGACTTTTCTCTGTACATTTTTTGCAATAACATAAATGTTACTCTCTTGATGGCAATATGAGAGAATGTAAAACAAATTAAAGCATGATTCTAAATCAATAAAATATTCCATTTGCAATCATTTGGTTCCCTAAATGTTGTTGAAAAACTGACTTTTAGATTTAAAATCCATTAATTTTTTTTTAAAATTAGTAGTTAGTTTAAATTATTTAAATTGCCATTTTCAAATTTTAATCAGTAAAAAAAAAATCACCCCAAATTCAAATTCATCTCTAGAGATATGATTAATGTAATTCAGGACATTTAAGGTATCCGACTACATTCGGAACTGTGATTTTACAAAAGCATATAAATGGATAATATTTATGATATCTAGTGTCACTAAGATTAGAAAATGTATATAAAATTGTTTTAAGAATAGTATTACAGTAAAAAATTATTTATGTACAATATTTTGACAAAAAATGAACATAGAATGACTCATTTTCAAAAGATTCCCCTTTTGTGAAAATGATTCTATTATAATAATATTTTGCCTGTATATACCTCAGACCTCTGTACAGAGGCTCAACTAGAATTTTTGAAATATATAACTTACAAATGGTTTTATCCACATTTTACAACCACAGAGCGGATCAATTTTAAGAAAAAAACGCCAATAATTATTCCATTTGATGGTAACTCTGAAAATAATGTGAACTTTTCAAAAATCCTAGTGCAGACTCTTTGGAGAGAAGTCTTTACTTTATGTAAGCGAAATATTATTATTTTAGAGGCATTTTTTATAAAAGAAGAACATTTTGAAAAAAGATTATTCTAAGTTAGTTTTTTCTAAAATAGTGTATTTAAATAATTTTTTTGTCAAAATATCTTTAAAACAATATGCATGTATTCTAATCTAAGTGACACTCAATATCATGAAAATTATCCATTTATGCGCTTTTTTAAAATCACGGTTCCGAACGTAGTCGGATACCTTAAAAAGCATGAAAAATAATACATTTATTTCTGTTTTTGTATTTATTTTCATAGGAGTTAGTGCTGAGTACGAAAGAAAAGAAAGGCAGTTAAGGAAAAAAAATGTAACGAAAAAAAAAAAAGAAAGGAAAAGAAAGAAAGAAAGAAACCGATAAAAATGAACCGTTAATCCTTGATTCCAAAAACAAAATATACAGTACATGATGGAAAAAAGAATAAGAGGATAACAAGAAACATTACATTTCAAAATTTTACCGGATAGTTTACCAGATAACTATTTCCAACCCTTTTCTTTTCCAATGTACGGACTCTTTTGCCTTATATGGCTACAAATTGATACTGGTAAACATTTCGAATTGCAATGAATGTTAGAACTTGTTTTATATCTCATTTTCTGTTAAAACTTACCCTGTATTAATGTGAAATCTCTTTTTAGAAGAGAATTTGCTTAGAAATACACTGGTGTGCAAAAATTAAGGACGAAACGGTTTTTTCAATATAACTTTGTACAAAAGCTTTCCAAATCAACACATTTAATACCGTAAGACCCCCAATACGTAAGGACATGTGTAATGTAAGTAACACTTACTAAAAGAGAAATCAGAGGGATAAAAAGAAGCTTGATTGAAAAAGTAGCATGGAGCGCAATGCAATTGAAGGCCGAAACATCCCTGTGATGGGTGTCCAGCAAGAAACATCCGGTCTTTAGTAGGGGATATGATCTCCCCTGACTGCTAGGCAGGTTTCACAGCGTCTGCCCATGCTGAGAATGAGGGTGTCAATGAGTTGTTGAGGCATTGCTGCCCATTCGTCTTGCAGCGCCAATCGAAGCTCCTGAATCGTTACTGGTGGTAAGGTACGAGCTGCCAAGCGTCTGCCTAGAAAATCCCATACATGCTCGATGGGATTGAGATCCGGAGATCGTGCCGGCCAATCCATACGTTCAATATCCTCACTCTCTAAGAGCTGTTCGGCAGCTACTGTGCGATGACATGGTGCATTGTCGTCCATGAAAAGGAACTGCAGACCCATAGCGCATCTAAAAAGACGCACATATGGAAGAAGAATCTCGTTACAATAACGGGTCCCGTTGACTGAACCTGCGTCGAAGATGTGAAGGTCTGTACGACTACCAAGCATGATGCCTCCCCAAACGAGAACACCGCGACCTCCATACCTGTCCCTTTCAATGATGTTCGAGGGATGATTGCGGCTTCCCCGCTCTCTCCAGATGAGTATGCAATGAGAATCGCTACTCAAACTCAATCTGCTCTCATCTGTAAAGAGTACTCGTCCCCATTCATTGTCTCTCCAATTCCGGTGTTCCCGGCACCACAGAGAACGCCTTCTCCGATGGGCAGGCGTTAAAGGTACACACCGTACAGGGCGTCGTGCAAACAGACCACCACCGTGCAGTCTTCTGGCCACGGTAAAACGCGATATCGGTCGTCCAGTCGCCTGTGTCGTGTGTCTAGCGATTTCTCCCGCTGTCTGCCGCCTGTTTCTTCTGGCCTCTAAGACAATGTACCGGTCATCTGCGGGTGTGGTTCCTCGTGGACGACCACTACTGAACCCCCGGATAGCTGTTCCTGTAGTTTGAAATTGTCTCCAAAGTCGTGAAACTATGCTGTGAGCAATTCCGAACTCGGCAGCCACACTTGTCACACTGCGGCCTTCCTCCAATTTCCCAATGATTCGACCTCGGGTAAAAGCCTCCAGATGTCGTCTAACAGATTGATTATTCACCATTTCTCGCTGAGGCAGCAACTCGTTGTGATTTTAACTGCTATACGGCGTGCAATCTCTTTGCCAGAAATACTGATCTTACACCGACAACATGCTTTATACTACTCAGACACTCCCCCATTACGTCTACCTGCATATCTGCACATGTGCTACCGTACATCACCTTACTTAATCTCCTGATTGGTCTTTCTGTCCACTCTGCCTCTTCGTTCAGCTGATATGCTAATTTTTCGACCCCGTCCTTAATTTTAGCACACCAGTGTATAGTAAGAATTATTAGTGTTTATTTTTATTCAAATATTTAAATAAATACATGTTAGAAAATTCTTATAAACACAAATATTTTGAAAGGTTTCCATAAAATAACAAAATACTTCCCCATTAAAATTTGAATTTTATATCATCGACCAGATTTCAGATATATCTGCATATCCCAATATTCCGATTCAGTATATCGCAAAGAAAAAAAATTATATCATTTTAATATGTTACTAAATGCTTCTTTCAAAACATTTGGTAACTCGTACAACGATGCTTTTCCTTGCATTAATTTGTTCTTGTTTTACAGATAGCCCTGGTGAAGAACGAAGTTGGGCGACCTGTCTCTCAGAGGCTCATCGGTAATCCTCTGTTGTCCATCTCTGAAGTGACCAATACACTCCTCAATCATGAATAAATTAAATGAACAACATTATTCTCACACTCATAAAATGATTCTTCTGTCGCCTACTCCATGGAATAATAAAATATTCCGTTTTGATTGGAGTCAAATAACTCGATCTGGAAGAGATATTATCCTTACCATACCAGAAGAGATCGATGGAAAAATACTCGTAAATGTTTCATACGAAAAAACTCTTTAATAATTACCTTGAAGAAATTAAATGGAATCATCAACCAATCGTTGAAAGTTTGTGAATATGATTTTACATTATGAGATAATTTTTACGAAATAAGCTGAATTTTTTTTAAAAAAAATATCTTGTGATATATGATACTTCTATAAGTCAAGCATATCAAGGTAATAGTTTGATGTAAATTGTCTATGATGAATTATGTATGATTAACCGAATAACATAGATTTGTCATTTACTTTAGTGGATTTGATTCGATCGTGAGAATAATGTTTCTGTGGGATAAACACATCTTAAAACTGATTATCTTATCTCTTGAAATGATAACTCTCTGCTAGTGAGAATGTATACTTTCAAAAAACCTTAGTACTTATGCAACGATCGAGTGTTTTTATCCATTGAAGGAATTTACAATAGGATTATTAATTATAAATTAAGGAACTATTAATTGTAAATTAAAAGAATAGATGATAAGTGAAGTGACAGACTTTAAATAAAATTTCAAAACTACATTTGCAGATTTAACAATGAGAAAAGGAAAGATTAAAGTAGAAACTTTCCCAGCTGAATCTTCCATAATGTGTAAAAAGTGTGCTTCGGAGATATTATTTTATATACTGCAATAAAAATCAAAAACTATTATTAATTCGTTAGTAATTGCATCTATATGAATCTCATGTCTTTTAATACATATTATTATATGTAAGATTCAGATTTTTTTTAAAACAATGTTTTAAGGTAAATGTAAATGTATATTGTCGTCCAGTATGCAAATTTATTTCTAACAGGTTGATATCAGTGATTCTTCGAGTGGTACGTAACCAAGTACAAATAATGGTTACCATTTGAAAGGCATGAATTTTGAAAGGTTATGACTCATAAAATTAAAGATTCATTTGCTTTTTCTAAGAAGAGTTAATCAGCATCATTTTACGGTTCTTAAATACTCTTAAGCAGGGGTGACCAACCCCCGGCCCGAGTGCCACAATGTGGCAAGACGAAATTATAATAGTGACACATGCAGTAGCGCACACAGGAATTTTTCAAGGGGAGGAGGGTTCCGGGGTCGAAAGTTCACCATTACTGTATCATGTTCCTTTTGATTTTGTCGATTTTCGGGGACAAAACACAGTAAAAATTAATTATTGAACAAATAAGTAGCATTAATTAATAAAATTAATCATTTATAACAAATACTAAATAAAATTTTACGTACTATATACTTAGAATTATAATCAATCGGAAAAAAATCAAGGGCTTCGGGGGGGGTCCGGACCCCCAGGAACCCCCTTGTGTGCGCCACTGGACACATGTAAACTTCCTGAAAAATTAAAAAATTAGAAAAAATAATAATAAAAATATATAACCTTTTTTTTGCAATTTTATAAAAAATGTGGCTGTATTAGACAAAACCTCCCTCAATATTTTGATCAATATATGTCATATGTTTTTGAATAAATGCTTTCTACTATGAACATAAAAAATCAAAATATTGTTCAAAACTAGCTGATATGTACCTAAAACAACCGAATTTTTTAACATCGTCAAGAGTTAGTGGCAAAAAAAAAATTACAAATTCAAAAGCCACATTATGTAAGTACTGACTGTGTGTTTAATAATTATTTAGAATTAAAAATTTTCAAGTTACTCGTTTTTATTTTATACCTAATTTAACTGAATGAATCTGTAAAAAGCTTATTAACAACAAAATCTAAGTTTGTACTGCTGTCTTATTTATTGCATTATTTTTAAATTTCCATTAATTAGACTTGTCTTCAAAGTATGCCATTTGCGTAAAATTCTCATAATAAGCTTATAAGTAACAATTTTTTCACCTTTTTTTTATTTGTTGGAAAAGTTAGAAAAGACACGTATATATATATATATATATATATATATATATCAGATAGTGGTATGCTTCCCCAAAAGGTTGGGAACCCCTGCTCTTAAGTAAGGCCTCACGTTTCAGAGATAAAGTAAAATTAAGTAGAAAGAAATAAAGAAAAACAGAAATATTATGAAACATTTGTCAGAATCAATTTAAACTCGATTTGGAAAGCTTATAATTGCTTATTTTCTAAAGTTAAAAATAATAATTTGGACTAAAGTCTTTTGACTATTTCTGATGAAATCTCCTATAAAACCCTAATTTAAACCAATTTGTATCTAAATAGATAATTCTGGGGTTCATCAGATATTTTTCTAATTCATAATCTAATTTTTTTATAAAAATGTACAAACCTCCGAGAAAAAAAAGAATTTTATTAATCCTTTATTGAATTTTCGTTGCAAAAAGCCAATCCAATAAAACTCTTTATGTTTTCTTCCCCAAATTTTGAATTTAAGTTTAATATAGATTACCTGCAGATTATGAACTTAAACAAAGTTCGGAAAGGGGTGTAGAACTTGTATAAAAAAACAATCCATGAGTGACTATGAATAATTGATTGTTTATGTTTAATGGGGCATTTCTGAAAAATAATATATAGATCTCATTTGTGATTTGCATAAAATATGAAATAGAATTTGCAAATCGAATACTCTTTAAACAATGTATATATTTTAATTATTCCCTTGTGAAATTGTATCTCTCTGTTTACTGTATATAAATTTGTATTACAATAAAATGAAATGTTTTGAAAACTGAAATTCTAGAGACATTTTTTCTATCTATTCGAAGAAAAAATAATTTTTTTCCTGATATATTCCACTGGGATGAATTAATAGATCATTCGATGAGCCGCTGTATTTCATCTCTGGGCAAAATACAGTTCATTTACGGTACGTAGACACTTTATACAGTACATTCTTTACAGTTCTGGGATATATATATATATATATAAAGACAGAAACAACACTGGGGGAATTCCCACGCGATGATTACACCAGAGTATTAGCAGCCTTAATGACTCAACTACCAGTTTCCCAACACAGGGAAACCGTGCAAGTACTCAGTATAGTTAATACAAAAATAAATAATAAATATAACCATTGGTTGCACTGATTCATTCGGAACTTTAAGAGGACATAAAGAGTTATTGACAAATATTAAAAATGGGAATTAAAATATTAGTTTAAAATTCTATTTAAAGAATATTAACTTAAATTATCCAGTCAAAAAATAAGTAATTCTTGCAATTTGGGTATATTTGAGTTAGATGTGCAGGAGTAATTTCATGAAGAGTAAAAATACAAAATTAAGTGAAGGAAAAGGTTTTTAAGCCAAACGTTCTCTGATAATGATTTAAGGAAATCATAATTATGATGTTATTGGTATGAAAAAGAATATAATATATTCTGAATAATAGATTTCATCTCAGTCAGGGGAGAAAGAGTGAAGGATTATTTTTTACATCCTTTTTTTTCGTTCTAAACATCATAAAAGTAATTTATGATACAATGTTACACATACCTGAAACTTAGAAATGTTTTTAACTACACAAAATATTAAGCATTGCGAAGAAAGTAAAAGTCTTGATAATTTCACTTTATTCTGTGAATTTAATATACAGTCGGACCTCTATATAATGAAGTCGTTAAATGCCGAAAAAAAAATCGTAATGTGAAAAATTCGTTATATAGCGGTTCTTCTTTCAACTTTCTTTATAAACCATATAAAACAAATTTTAAATTCATAAACACTATATATATATATATATATATATACTTTTTGTAAATTAATGTACATTTATTTTATATATCATATATATATACACTTTTTGTAAATTAATGTACATTTATTTTATACATCTTATCTATAAAAAAACACAAGAAAGAAAGAAAACTGCAAGGAAAGTTTCTTGACACCTTTATCCACGTCCTGAAGAATTAATTTTTTTTTTTCTTTTATGCTCCAGCACTTACATTTTGTTGACATTTTTGAGTTACAAGAAACGAAGTTACCAGTGCAACTGATCAACACTACAAATGAACGGAAATTAGTTCAAAGACACGGGGACACGAGACAACTCCCCTGAGGGTGAAGTGAGTAAGTGAATATTAACGTCGCACTGTTCAGCTACAGGAGGGCTTTTGGCGACGGACCTCGTAATTTTGAACTATGATCAAGTGACGACCACTGAGGGTGAAAGGAGATATTGAAGATGTTTCCAGTGAACTGGACAATGGGGGGTTGAAGGTTGATTTTCTTGGATGAAGCGTCCAGAATTCTATTGCTCTTGGTGAGTTATGCACCTGATGAAACCAGTTCAAGATTTATAACCAACATAAAACGTATCAAAAGAGAGAAGAACTTGAAATGTCCAGATATACTGAAAAAAGTGAGAAAAAAATTAATCACAAGAGAAAAAGTTCATTACATGGAAAATGCACTTCGCTACTGGGAGGTTATTTTACGATAAAATTGTGAAATGTTCTTGGTTCCAGGAAAAAGTTCGCTATGTAGAAATATTCGCAATACAGAGTTTTGTAATGTGGAGGCTCGAAAGTAAATCTCAGAAATTAAATAGAAATATTTTTCTAAATCTAAAAAAAAAAAAAAAAATGCCACATTTATTTAACAGAAAAATATTTTTATTTTATGTTCAGCATTTCTTCAGACATAATGTTCTGTAAAGAATTTGTAAGGAATTTGTAAGGAATTGAAAGAATAATTGATGAAAACTAAAATAAATAAAAAGTATTGTCAACTCACTGTAAAATCAAAACTCTTCGGCCTCAAAACATGCAAAGAAGGAACATAAGAAGAAATAGCTTAACGATCTCGAAGGAAAAAGTATGAGTTTCGTAACGATCTTAAAATTTCAAATAATTTGACCTTATTACCTATAATTTCTTAAATCCCTAATTATGTGTAAATTATATTAAAATTCTAGAAGACAGGCAAGAAATGTTTAAACTTTTATATATGTGTGTGAGTTTTACTCCAACTTAATTTTAAAATAAAACTTCCATTCTTAAAGAATATTTTTAAAAAAATTAAGTACAGAATTGGTGAAGGTAATCATGAGCAGTTACCCAAATAAACACACTCAAATTTTCTGCTTAAACCAGTGCTTCTCAAACTTTCAATACTCGCGTCCCAATATTCAAGCATCATTTTCATCGCGCCCCCTCCACACAATAACATTGTATTTAATCCAAAAAAGCTATAATTTTACACTAAAGCTACAGTGTACGACTTTAACCTCTTATGTGCCACAGGCGTATATAAACGTCTCGCTCAGCCAAAGCATTAATCTTCTGGCTTTTCATCCGGCATTTTTTTGTGAAGGTGAGAATTTTTCTTTTTCAAAGGCAGGAATTTAGATCCTTGAAATTTCTGTTCTACTGCATACAATGATTTTGAATTCAGATCGGCACAGAGTTCTCTTTTTGAACTTAGGGATAAAACATACTGCCACCGGGTGCCATGCAGACAGATGACTATGTTGAGGTGTTGCAAAAAAAAGTCGTCGGTGGAATGAAAGAACCTTGACAGTTTTTGCAAAGGATTTACTTATTTCAGAGGATTTTGCTTATTTATTCCTTTTCTCCCCCAAACAACCCCATCAAAATACGCGCGCCTACGTGGAAAACCGTGGCATTGGGGACCGAACCGCGTAACTTTTAATCGGCTCTTAAGGAATTTATTATAAACCGTACAAATCATCAAGATAAGTGTTAACACAAGCCCATGGGGTCACTGGTAATTATTACACTTGTTCTTAACTTAGTATAGTTAAATTAATAGTAAAATACATTATACAGATACTTTTATAAGCGTATTATATCAGTGTAAATGTGTATTTTATATTTTATTATGTCAGAAAGTATTTTGTTTGCTTACTTTTAGTAAATTAATAATGTTTTGAATAATCCTTATAGTTTTTTCAACTTTTCAATATGCTCGCGCCCCCTTGTGGAGTTATCACGCCCCTCAAGGGGGTGCGCCCCAGAGTTTGAGAAACACTGGCTTAATCAGTTAACTGTGGCGCTCCGGTTTGAGAGTGCGCAACTATGTGTGTTACGGAAATCGAACGATGACGAGTATACTCGTCAATCACAGAGTAAAAGTGTCGCCGTGAAAATATTAGATCCAAAAGATGGTTTCATTTTATGAAAATGCCATTTTTTTTATTGCTAATACTTATTATTTGGATAGTATAATTATATATTATCTATCTTAATACTAAGGAAGATCTAGAGTAGGTTTTTTAGGTTGATCACAGTCCTCTTACCAGAAAGCATCCTTGCCTTTCCCATCTCAATAAAATAACTGTTCTTTAGGCAGCAAGGCATTGGGCCATAACCCTAATGTCGGTACATGGTTCGAACATCAAACAATTAACATTTACACCACTAGATATCTATTTAACTTTGGACAATCAGCTGTCACAATAGGTTCAGTGCCTGGTTCAGCGCCACTGTTCCATGCCTGACCATACCTAAAGGAACCCTATAATATATCAACTTTCTGCCATTTGCTCTTTTTAGGCTTACATCTAAAAACATTATCATCGCATATAAATAAATTCGTTTTGTGTACGTATACGCTGTTTCAGCCGGTGCATATGGGGACGCATGAATTTGTCAATTTGTCATATTTTTTATTTATTTGTTTTACTCCGGCTGGCCTCAAAATATTCTAAACTTCTTGAAATTTGAGAATATGTTTTGTTTTTATCAGAACTTATACTTTAAATAGCTAATTGTCACTACGTTTTACGCATGACGAGTATACTCGTCAATATACAAAACTCTGCAACTTCTCCATGACGAGTATACTCGTTAATCACAGTTAAGTGGTTAGTGTATCGGATTTGCCTTTTACCTTAAAATTCATTTTTCACACACACAGAGAGAGCCAACCTTTTAGTCTATAGCTACATAAAATCGTTAGCAAAATTTTAATAATAAAAGCTTATATATAGTTATGAACTTTTATTTTAATACCATCGCATTAGAGTTATACTATAAGGTATTAGAAAAATACCTTATAAATTGAAGTTTGGTTAAGAGAACAACATACTTAGAACTTGAAACACTTGAATCTCCAAATTTTCATACTTGAGGATTTTGAAATCTGGTTAAGGATTTGTATATAAAAGTTTTAATAATTCTAATTGAATAAAAATCCTCAATCTGTAGTCACTAATCTATTATTCTAACGTAAAAAAAAACAAGATATTTTTTTCATACTAGTCAAAATGTACTTATTGTTTTGAATACATTTTTAGAAGTAATTATGAGTTTCATCAATTTGAATTTTGCTTTATTTCAATTTTTATCCTCAGAAATATCCAACTTCATATAAAATTGAAGACAAAGAAAAAGTATGATACAAAATAATTTTAAAAAAATTTCAAACTATATACTTGCACTATGTAACTTTGTAAATATTTCTCTGAATATTCCATGTGAACAACAACAACAAAAAAAATAGGCAAACTGGATTGATGTTTATTAAGAAAGCACTTCGAAACAACACGAAGACTACTGGAAACGGGCTTGGTAATTTTGAATACCTGAAATGATGAGGATGACACCTGAGCTATCTCATTCCCCCATTATAAACCTTTACAACAAGCCAACGTGACACTTTGAGCCTCAACATATTTAACGTGTGCATCGGCCTAAAAAACTACACCACATATCTTTGGTGTTATCAATCCACGAATACAGGACTCAACAGAAACAATACCGGCCACTAGTTAATGTTTGACCATGACCACTTGCACTTGGCCAGAATAAACTAAAAGTGCTTGGGCTAGCTTAGAACCATAGACAAGTATTAATTCTAACGCGTACAAATAGAGGCTTAAAATTTAAATTTAAACTGTATTATAAGCTCAAACTCAGTGGCGCAACAGCCCATGAGAGCCAGGACCTACTGTGCCCACCCCAGTATACGTGACCATTGGGCACTGAGGTGCATGAGCAGATGTCCCGATCAGGTGGTCAGTCTGAAGCGAGACCCCCAGTGTGTAAGTCCCCATGAAAGCTTGGTACTCATTTAGTGACCCACTGCAGTAGGGATGAAAGGTTGAGTCGACCTTGCCCAACCCAGGAATAGAACCCAGAGCTGTGATGTGGAAGCGCAATTCGCTACCATTCTACCACTGGGCCTATCTTATCAGCCTATTGTTTGATTAAAACTTTTTTTATGAGAGATTTTGCTTCACTGTTCATTTCATTCTACAAAATATTTTTACATTATATATAAAATTCCGACATATATAAAATTTTTCTTCCTACAGCATTATTCCAAATTTTTTATTACATAAGTTAAGGATTTAAAGAAAAAAAACATGTAATCCATATAACTTATGTGAACATTTATCCAATGTCTGCATTACTTAATATGATACAGAAAATATCACGGTTGAGGAAAAGGTTTCTAATTTTCATTTTCCCATTTCCAACGTGTATACTCTCAGCATATAAATATTCTTTTCAGGTGAAAATGCGAATAATAGCCTGAAGTAAGAAACTAAACCTTTATTTATAAGTATTATAATAAACTCGTATGAATATATATATATAGTTATAACATTTATTCCTTATTTCATAAATATACATCTTTGTAACTACTGAGAGTAAATATTAAAATTACACAGAAAAAAAATTATCCTGTAAAATATATTTCTCTATTAATAAATACATTAGAGATTGACAGACTGTTAATAGGAGCATGAATTATCATTTACGTTATTAATACATTTTTCAAAACCAAAAAGTTGTATTAAAAGGCCGCTATAATTCAATTTTGTTTTGTTTTTAATACAAGAGATTAAATAATACACAAATGATATGTAGCCAGAAAAATAAGGGTGAAAATTTAATGAGGAAAATTTAACAAAACTTACGCAAATGCCGAGTTTTTTAACTACATAAATGAAAATGCTCTCTAGAAAAAGAAAACCTTTGTAGAAAATAAAGCTTTTTCTGCACTAAAATGTAACTTAAATTTCAATTTCATATATGTAAATAGTAAAAAAGATGCAAAAATGATTTATATATTAATTATTTATATATTTATGTACCAGTTTTAACGCAAGAAAATTCTATTTTAAATTACAAATAAATCTGTATGAGCAATAAACAATCAATTACTATTTTTTTTTATTTTCGAAGTATGTTCTTACCTTTAGGTACACTTTGCATAAAATCCACTGCATATGTAACTAAAGGGTGTTTTTTAGAGGTATAGGACTTTAAATTGCAACAAAAAACAACGATGTATTATTCGATTGCCATGAATTTTTTTTTATTCGAAAGATAATCTTGTGGCATTACATTTTAAATATGATTTCTGGCATATGACTGCCACGGCTGGCTCGGATGCAGTCCAATCTGGACGTCCAATTTTCGATGACATTTCCAACATTTGTGGCCGTATATCGGCAATAACACGGCGAATGTTGTCTTCCAAATGGTCAAGCGTTTGTGGCTTATCCGCATAGACCAATGACTTTACATAGCCCCACAGAAAATAGTCTAGCGGTGTTAAATCACAAGATCTTGGAGGCCAATTCACAGGTCCAAAACGTGAAATTAGGCGGTCACCAAACGTGTCTTTCAATAAATCGATTGTGGCACGAGCTGTGTGACATGTTGCGCCGTCTTGTTGGAGCCACAGCTCCTGGACCATCATGATTGTTCAATTCAGGAATGAAAAAGTTAGTAATCATGGCTCTATACCGATCACCATTGACTGTAACGTTGTGGCCTTCATCGTTTTTGAAGAAGGATTCCACCAGCCCATAAAGCGCACCAAACAGTCAGTTTTTCTGGATGTAACGGTGTTTCGACATACACTTGTGGATTAGCTTCACTCCAAATGCGGCAGTTTTGTTTGTTGACGTAGCTATTCAACCAGAAGTGCGCTTCATCGCTAAAAAAAATTCGCTTATGAAAATCGGGAACAACGGCAATCTCGTTTTGGGCCCATTCGACGAATCTACGCCTTGCTTGATGATCGTTTTGATGAAATGCCAAACCAAACTGAGAATAAATCACTTGACAGCTGTTAAATCGTTCGCCATCTTGGAAAGTAATGCCAACTTAAACTTCTATACCTGGGGAAAAAATCCCTCTTTATAAAACTTTACAGAGGGGGGCTTTTGTAAGCATAACAATCCATAAAAGGAATGAAATGAAATTTAAAAAAAATAAATGAATAAAAATAATTTTTCTTTAATTTAGTTATTCGAATTTCATATAAACTTTATGTAGAACTTGTGCAATATCTAAAATTTGTGAATGTTTACTTGAAAAAAAATTCATCACTTTGTTGAAAATTTGTGGATCTTATAATATGCAAAATATCAGTACGTTAGGTAAAGTAGATATTGAGAAAAGTGCACAGGAATCACCAAAAAAAAAAATGCATTTTGAGACAATCGCAAATAAAGATATTTTCATCTTTATTCGTAAAATAATATTTTTTTAATACAATATAAAGTTATGACATAATTAATTGCGTTATTTTCCATCATAACTCAGTTTTTAAATTGTAAGTTTAAATTTCTAGATTTTTTACAATTCTTTTTAATTACTCTTTTCCTACTTCATCAACACCTATTATAAATTATTCACTCCTTCTTCCATTTAAAATACCAAAATTTTATGTCTATAAATTTTTGTATTTTTACTTCACTTCGAACCTCATCATTACAGGATGTAACAGAACTCCTTACACGTATTTTTATTGTTATAAAAATACGCAAAAAAATGTATTTGATGAATTTAAAAAGCTAATTTGATGCCTAATTTAATTGGAACTCTTTTTTTAAAAGTTATAACAAAAGAATCTGCTTTTGTACTCATACATAAGAAAATTTATTTAATTTAGTAAAACCAAAAGTTATAAACATATAGAGTTATTCATGAGCATTCAAACGTTAACAATAAGCAGTTATGAGAAACGGAATGTCTATTTTACAAGCTGTGTATTTAATTTAGAATAATCATCAAGATATCCAATTTGTGTACTATATCCCCTTTATTTATAATTTAAGAAATACACTGAATATTTATGAATGTAAAACTAGACATAATTAACATTTCAAAAAATTAAATTTTATTTTACAATTTTGTAACTTATCATTTAAAATTTCCGTAATTTTTGAACGAAAAATGTAGAATTTCCAATAAATGTTAACATATAATACAGAAAAATTACATTCTTTGTATAGAAAAATTAGTTTCTTATAATACATATTACATACAAAGCGGAATAATAGTTTCTTATATATCTGAATCATAGTTACATCATATTTGTTTACAATTTTAAAATTGAATTTCCTAGCGTTCTATTTATCGAATTCTAATAAATAATGCTTCTATGGATGCAGCAAAATGTCCTCTATTTTTTTAAAAGTAAAATAAAAAAAATGCAAAATTTGAAGCAGTTTCACGTTCCAGTGTTCTTAATAAGATTGCCTTTCATGTGGCTTTTCGTATGTTTGTTATTTTTCATAATAGTGTTGAATGAGTATAAAATAAATTAAGCGTATATATATATATATATATATATATATATATATATATATATATATTAAAGCTGTTTTTGCAAAAACTAAGAAGTAAGACTTAATATCAGAAAATTATTCTATTTTAACTTCCCTATCCTTTAGAGAGCAGCATATTTTATCACACAATTCATTTTTATGCGAGTTGATCTATTTTTTCTGATAAAAAAATGTGCTCTGCATTTTATCTCCTATACGTTAATGTTAAATGAGCTTAATCTTTACGTGTTATAAACATTATTTATGTAATCTTTTTAAATTTTAAAAACAGTACAGTATTATAAACAGATGCATGGATTATATACAACATTGATTCTCTTTATGAACATTGAAGCATTTTTCTGAGAGAAAATGTGTTTCATGTTTAGTTCAGGCTCTTTTACTTTAGGCAAAGACAACTTTAAAAAATATCTGATGATATCAATTGAGCGACCACCGATTTTTTATTTGATACATATTTCTATTTGCAACACAACGAACCTCGTATTTATTTACTTTGTTTATGATTCAGTTAGAGGTACATTTTATTGTACTTGTACATAGTAAGGATGATATAATTCAATTAATTCACTAAATACCCATTAACGACATTTACTTGTATATTTACCTTCGGATTTTAATAGTGTAGATTGCCGTATCGTTTTAATTCATTTAAATGTCCTAAATGAGTGAAACGAGAGAAATATAAATACAACCAAATGACATATATATATATATACCCCACTATAAATATAATTTACAGTGAGTTTACCACGTTTATACTGATGGTTCTGCCCAAGATGACGCCTCTGCTGGGGCTGGCTTCTATTGTGAAAACCTTTTTGAAGGCTCTTTTGCAGCCGGCTTAGGCACTACGAACTTTGATGCAGAGATAGAGGCTGTGAGGCAAGCAATATGCCATCAGACTAACTTATCTACTTCGTATTCACTAGCTGTTTTCTTTGTGGATTCTCAGTCTGCGTTTCTCACTCTCTGCTCTTTGCGCAATGGTGACTCAAAAGAGGTGGAGGAGGCGAGAAAAAATTTGTGAATTCAGCAGTGATGATTGGACAATTGTCTTCCATTGAGTCCCTAGCCATTGCGTCGTCCCTGGCAACGAAAAGGTGGACTCTCTATCAAAACATGTCAGTAATCTCCCACAGCCTTCTGGAGGATTGACATGCAGCCAGTCTTTTTCAAATATCTCCGGATTCATGGGAAAATACATTCACCGAATTCAAGAGGATGATGCTAGGGGAAAGATATAGGGCACCCTGATTCATAGTAAAGTCTCAATGAATCTTCCTAAGCAAATCTTCTCTGCTATTTTTAGAACTTTGACTGGTCAAAACTTTCTTCAAGAACACCTACGCCGAATTGAACAAACTCCTGAAACATTTCTGAAAAATACTCCTGACTTCCCTCTGTGTCTTAAAGGAAAGACTATAAATTTAAATCATCTAACAGTTTGTACCTCCCTGGTCAAGACTATTTATAATTTTAATTTTTCTTCTGACAACTTTTTTGCAAAGGCTAGTTTGTATTGAGATGATCGCAGGGAAATTACCTATATGGCCTCTTCCTCGACGTAATGAAAAAAAATTAATATAATTTATCTTTATAGCTTAATCTAAGACCATTGACGTCCAATTAAGGGTATTAAAGTGAAATAGTATGGATATAGAATTATCATGAGGGACTAACCTACATTTGGTTCACACAGGCTAAAAATCCTTAAGATCGTTAAATAATTGAGATGAATAAAACACATTGATCACACACAAATGTCGTTTTTTTGTTATTTTTACATACAAAAACGTAATTTTTAAAGTCTTTATGAAATAATGTAACGTATTTCTTGTGAATTTTTCTCTTTATATGATCTAGTGGTTAGCGTTGTAGCTAACTAGTGTCGTAGCTAAATCACTTAGTTTTACTAACACTAATATAGGTCGACAATTTATAAGGAACTTGGTGATTTTGGTATAATTTATAATAGCCAATGGTTACAGAAGCAGAGTTTAATGCTTATTTAGTATATGATTTTTGCATTTTTTACAGTGCAAAATGCTACAGAAAATAAACAATATAAAAATTGATCATTCTTGTATAAATAGCATATTTGAGTTCGTTAGTCTACAGCGGGAACTCCTTAGACATCAATGCAGCCTTAATAACTGTAATACATTTTCTCCACGGTTAAAAAGATTCAAGTGATAGGCCTCTATGAGCTCAATACTACCATAGACAATCTCCGTGAGTTGATAGTCCACAAGTGATGTGGAAGAGGCCTGTAGCACACATTGAAAAGCTGAGAACGATACCGTTAAAGCAGTTCGGATCCATCATCCGATTATCCGATCTCGCCCAGCAAAATCTACATTTCACGGATTAGTTCCTTGTAGCAACCGCTGCTTTTAGTATCTTTGCACAGTCATTGCTTGTGTAGACTTTTCTGTTTCGCCTGAGCACCACTCGGGCAACACTTTTTCTACTCTAATCCTCTGACTGTATTTTTTGCTCGTTTAGTGTGAAATATTTCTAACAGAAGTCTCTAATAGTCGAGTAAAATTGGGATTATCGAAAAATGTCCAAACCGGTTTCAAGGTTAAGTTTTACTGCATTCTTTTGGACTAGGTAAGGCGGGAATTTTCTTCTTCTAGATCGGTGTACCGCAAACTACGAGCACTATTTCTTTTAAATTTGGAGCTTAAAATAGTAAAAAATGAGTGATTTTGAGAGGCTCATAGGAGAAAGAAATTCTAATATTGACTCAGTTAGTTCGTCTAAAATTTCTATAAATGATTCTGGAAGTAATGAAAGTTTATTATCGGACATCTCTTGTGGTGTAAATAGAATGGATCAGCATCTCATAAATAACCCAATAACAAAAAAAGAGACAAGAAATAATACAGAAAATATTCTTCTATCCTTTAGATGCATCATTGTGGAATGTTTTTGTTTTAAATGAGAAACTGGGAGGAAAATAATCTCATTTGAATTTCAGGCTTGATATTATAGATCGCCTTATTAAAAGACATGGGACGGTAAATGAGAAAAAGGATGACCAGGAATTATGCCCAGTCCCTTACAATTGACAGGCAAAAACTTTTTAGAAGACATTTCTCCCCCCGACAAAAAATTAAAACCAACAAAATAATGTTTATGTATTAGAAAAGAAACGATTTTGGAAAACGTTCGAAAAAAGAAGCACGGTATTTTTGTCCCGATTGCAATATTAGACTATGCTTGTCTCCCTGTTTTAAATTTTACAACATAAAAACAGAAGTTTAAGAGAAAAATTAACTGTAAGTACATTATTATCTTTTTAAATCTAATATAAATGTTTGTACAGTGTTCTTTTGAGAGAGTTCACTTATTTCTTCGAAAAAAAACCAACTTTAAGGAAAAATATGTTTTTTCAATGAAAATAAAAATTAGCATAATTCCTTAAATTCAATATTTACAATTATTCTGACTGCTGATTTGAGTTTATATAATTGATTTCAAAAATGTTTGTTAAAAAATATCCTTATTTTTTGACATAATATGACAGAAAAAGAACAGTTAAGTGGTTAATAACATCATAAAATGGAATTTCGGTTGTTTCTCTAGAGCAGTGATTCTCAACATTTTTTTTTTCTTTTGCTATGCATAATACGTAGTCGGATACCTTAACTTTAGAAAAATTAGAAGACTTTGTTTCCATATTAAAAAAAAAGCTTACTCTAAAATTATTTGGAGTGGAAACGAGAAATTCTTTTATAATTTTTTGGGAACTCTTAGCATTTTATGTTACCATGTTCGGTTAATTTCAATACCTTAAATCCATCCAATCCTTAAATAAAAAAAAAATTTAAATCTCTTAATACATTAAAATGACCTACATTAAAAAATGCTCTAAAATAGCTAGAAGTGGAAAACTAAGTATACCCTCTTTCTCAGTGGCGCACACAAGGGGGTCCTGGGGGACCCTTGATTTTTTTTCGATTGATTATAATTCTAAGTATATAGTATGCAAAATTTAATTAATTTCTTGCTATTAATGATTAATTTTATTAATTAATGCTAATTATTTATTCAAAAATTAGTTTTTTATTTTGTTTTGTTCCCGAAAATCGACAAAATCAAAAGGAGCATGATACAAGAATGGTGAACTTTCTACCCCGGACCCCCCTTGAAAAATTCTCGTGTGCGCTACTGTCCTCTTTTGATTCAAAAGAATAGTAAACTCTAAACTTATTTTCGAAGGTAAATTGTTAAAATGTCTAAGTAAGGAGATAAAAAGTTAGTTAAATTTTACAATATCATAATAAATTTCTAAAATATGTTTAAGGTTCAAAAGAAATACTTTTTTTTGTTCAAATTCAAATTTAAGCTTTTAAAGGCTAATGTTACTTAAGTGTAGAAAGAAAACCTTTATCTTAATCCAGTGTTTCTCAAACTTTCAGTATTAGCGACCCGATATATATATATATATATATATATTCAATCATAATTTTCATCACGTCTCCTCCCCTCTAGACAATGACAATGTATAGAATTCAATAATACTGTACTTTTACACAAAGCTACAATACGACTTTCACCTCTCAAGTGCCAACGACGTATATAAATGTATCCCTCAGCAAATGCGTTAATTGCCCCGAACTTATACATACGTATGTTCAAAGTACTATCTTTTATGTACACTGCTGTTCATAAAATCATTTTGAAGGCTTTGGAATGCAGTAAAAAGACTTGCCAGTGTTGGCTAAGGATTTCTTATTTCAAAGAATTTGTTTATTTATTCCTTTTCTCTCACCCCCATACATCAATTTTCCGCGCCTGCGCGGAAAACGATGGCATTCGGGAGTGAATCGTGTAAATTTTAATCGTCAGTTTAGAGATTAATAAAAAAAACCGTAAAAAAATTATTAATATAAGTGTTAATTTTTGCATATAATTTTATGTATGTCAAGCCTTTGGGATCACTGGTAATTATTAAACTTGTTGTTAACTTAGTATTGTAAAATTAATTATAAGATACATTGTGCAATACTGATAAGTGTATTATACCAGTGTAAAATGTGTATTTTATTATGTATTATATCAGAATGTGTATTTGTTTGTTTACTTTCAATAAATTAATAATTCTTTAAAATGATCTTCTGTTTTCGACTTTTCTCTCCCTCGCAGATTTATCACGTCTCCCGGGGGGTGCCCCACAGTTTGAGAAACGCTGTCTTAATCAAAAATAAAAGATATATTTCTTTTTAATTAATTTTCATATTATTGTAATAGGAAAAAAATTAGGTTTATACAAACTTTATTATTATTAAAAGTAAAATACATCGTATAAGATTTGTACTTACCTGTTCAACCAAATCACATGTACCTTTTCTTATGTGTGGTTGTTGACAAACGTATTATTGAATTATTTGCAGTTCTTAAGAACAATCGTGATGTTTTAAGGGATTTAGACACGTGATTATTCAAAAAGTCATCTACTGTAAATAGAAATTTTATTTGAAATTCATGTGATGTCCAGCTAACATAACACATCATACAGAAATATAATTTAGTTAAATACTAGATGAATTATATAACATATTATATTCTTAAAAAGAGAAGTTCATTCTTGTAGAAATGAACGCATAACGACTTGATATTTTCTCTTCAAGTCACTATAAATAATTATCAAGTTCTTTATTTTTCTCACAATGTGTTATCGATATTTTGCTGAAATGCAAATGTTATAAATAGCATTTTTTGTAATAATAATTAAATATCGATCTCTTTGTCAGGTACAGCATTTATTGAAGCCCCCAAAACCCTTTTCATTTTTTCCCAAAATAAGTTTTGATCAGTTTCATCCTCTGTCCAAGTCAAGCAAGTCCTCGTTTTTTCTAAATACCTCAAGTTTTTTGTGTATAGTTTTTTATTAATATCATGGAACTTCACCAATATAAGACAGTCTCTAGTATCATCAAAGAGTCTGTGTTGAGCCATATGTAGTTCAAACATGCACCATTCACTTTTAATGAAATCTTCAGTTAGAATTAATATCACATTTCGGCTATTTTCAATTGCTTCTAAAATATTCTCAGTTATTAATCTTCCAATCTGAAAATCACGCTCATGAACACAAAGTCTATACTTGGGATCCTCATTTTCTAATGCTGGAATAAGATGTTTAACAATCCAGGGATTGTCACATGAGTTATAGGATACAAAAGCATCATATATGTAATTCTGCCCATTTTCAGCATCCCGACTGACTTTTTCCTTAACTTTTACCCTAAAATGGAAAACCCAATATCCGACATACCGCCTAAATAAATAGCAAAAATAAATTAGGATTGAAATGAATAACACTACAACAATTATTAAAACGATGGAAATGATATTCAGAATTTCAACATCATCTTTCACACACTGCATCATTGATATTTCAGCATCTAAAATTGACTGACCTCTCATTATTTTAGGTTCCACACAAATGGGCATAGCATAGTTATCTGTTCCTTCGTTAAAAATACTCCGATCCGAAGAATTAAGGAATTGCTGAAATTCCCACATCTCACATGCTGAACAATTGAACGGATTTTGACTCAAATCCAGATGTACTTTGATTTGTTTAAAATCCGAAATCATAGCTGAAGTTACAAAGTTAATCTGATTTTTTGATAAGTCCAATAATTTTAACGAGGCATTTCTGTGTAGAATTTTTGAAACCCAAGGCAAAAGTTCATTGTTTGATATTGTTAAAATTTTCAAGTTATAAGCATCGTCAAAGAATTTTTCTGGAAAAGTCAATACTTTATTATTTTGTAATGTAAGTATTTGTAGTAATGGAGTGTATTGAAAGGGATAAACAGGTTCCGATAGATATAACAAATTCGAAGAGAGGTAGAGCTGTGTTAAATTTCCAAGTCCATAAAATGTATAGTTCGTTAAATAAGTCATGATATTTCCTTTCAGAACAAGTATTTTTAATGAGAATAATGTTTCAAATGCATAATCTTCTATTCCTGTTAATTCTGTTAATGTTAAATCTAAAATGGTCAAGCGATTCAAACCATGCAAAGCATTACGTGAAAGTTTCGACTTAAGCAAAACATTTGATAACATTAACTCTTCTAAGTTACCATTGTTTTCAAATTGGAAATCTTTTAATAGAAAACTTGCTTTAAGTAACTGATCATTTAGAACAAGGATTTTTAAATTGGGTAATGACGTATTCAATGGCAGAAACAAAAGCTCATTGTTTTTAAGTACCAATTCCTCTAAATTCGAAAGCTCACTAAAAGCTCCATCTACAATACTATTAATTGAGCAATAAGACAGCCAAAGAGACTTAAGAAAAGGAAGGTATGGTAATTTTTCTATTTTGGGGAAGAAATTACTGCTAAAATCGAGACGATATATGGAAATATTTTGTAAAAATGCTATAGAGTTGTGTGGAAAGTCAGCAAGGCGATTTAGAGCTAATGCTGCAATAACTGTCATTGATGAAGATGCAATACTACTAGTAACATTAGTTAAAGCTTCTTCGTTCATGTAATTAACAGATAAATCTAACACTTTCAGGAAGGCTAAGTGTTGAAATGCGCCTTTGGAAATATATTGAATGGTCGTGTTATATAAACTTAGTGTTTCTAGATGAGTGTTTCTTAAGGGTTGAAATTCTGATTCCTCTACTGCTCCAATTATCAAGTTGTGGTCCAAATCTAAAGTTGTGAAGTGTTTTAAAGGACTTAATGCTATTGCTATTGTTCTTATTCTAATTATGAAATTCATTGAAAGATTTAATGCTTTAAGATTTGGCGTTTCCATAAATACGTAACTAGGAAGGACCATAATATTATTATTACTTAGATCCAAGTATTTTAAATTTTGAAGTCCTGTAAAGGCTTTTTTTATATACCTATGGCGATTATTGTGAAGTCTGAGGAATGTTAAATTAGTTAAATGAGGAAAAAGTGGTTTGAGTAAATTTTTCTGAGGGCTTTTAATTATATTCAACTTTTCTGTTTCAATTGGTATGTATGCTGAAGCATCATACAAAGAAATATTGCTGCACGATATAGAAAAAATTAACTTGTCATTTTCAGAAACCCAACAGTTAAAATTTTTCGTTAGATTATTAATACACGATGAAGTAAAATTCGAATGTTCAAGAGGAGTTAAGCTACAGTTATTCTGTATTCTAATCTCTTTCGATGTTTTGTTTCTATTTATAGGGGTAATAGTGATGTCGTTCGCATTCGTAATATTCTTAGGCACTTGAAATGTAAAAAAATTAATATCATAGTATTTATTCTTTGCGTTGTTTGATTCACTCAAACTACTGTTTGACTCTGGTATATACACATCCTTAAAAAATATTACTCCACTTCGATTGTATAAAAACCTAGAAAGTAATGATCTGGAAATGTTGCCTGAGTTTAGGACCTCCTTCCCTATATTTTCATAACTTTTTGTGGTTTGAGATAAAATATCTCTACGCTTTTTGTTGTTCGCATCCGATTGTGGATTTCTTACGTTAGAGGATGAATATCCCTTCGTTGTTGATTCTAAGTGTACATGATATTCATCTTCGAGAAATGTGAACGTTGTCTTCTGTCCTTTTGCTTCATCCGAATATTTTGAAAACGAAATAGATTGGTTTGAGATCGTCTGAAAAATTCTTTCAGTGTCTGGTTTCCTGATACTTGTAAAAGAATCTCTTAATTGATTGCTGTCGTGAAAACCTGACTCTGATGCATTGATTTGAGTTATCACTGATCCACTGGGTGAGATTCTACATGTTACATGTATAATGATTAGCATTCGAAATAATGTCATTCTGTAAAGAGAAAGAAAAAAAAGAGAAATTGATAAAAATGCATGAAAGTAAAAATCATTTATTCGCACTTTTTCAAAACAAAAAAACAAGAAGAAACATGAAGAAAGTGACATTTTTATTTAAGTTACACCAGTGTTTCTCAAACTGGGGGCGCCCTAGGGGGCGTGATAACTCAACGAGGGGGGTGCGAGCATACTGAAAAGTCGAAAAGAAGAGATTATTTTTTTAAAAATATTAATTTATTAAAAGTGAACAAACAAAAAATACATTCTGACATAATAAAAAATAAAATACATATTTACACTGATATAATACAGAACTGCACAAAAAGTATTTTAAAATTAATTTAACAATCCAAAGTTAAAAGCAAATATAATAATTACAAGTGACTCCATGATCATGTCATGTATGAAATTATATACAAAAATTAACACTTGATAATTTGTGTGATTTATAATTTATCCCCATAATATTGCCAATTGAAAGTTACACGATTTTCTCCCCCAATGCCACCGTTTTCCACGTAGACACGCGTACGTGATGTATCGGAAGGGGAATTAAGGGAAGAAAAGGAATAAATAAGCAAATCCTCTGAAATAAGTACATCCTTCGCAAACACTGTAAAGATCCTTTTAATGGATTCCAAAGCCTTCGGAATAATTTTATGAATAGCAGTGCACAGAAAAGATCGAACTACGGACAGACGTATATATACGTTGGGAGAAAATAACGCTTTAGCTGAGCATGACGTTTATATACGTCGGTGGCACTAAAGAGTTCATTAACAGAATCGTATTGTAGCTTTAGCATCAATTCAATACATTGATATTGTGTGGAGGTAAGGAGGCGCGGGAAAATTATGATTGAATATTGGGTCGCAAGTATTGGAAGTTTAAGAAGCATTGAGTTACATAGATATTGAAATGATTTACAGTTCAAGAACGTAGAACTCAACAATGGAGAACTATGGAACACTTAATGTTAAAATCAACAAGTGGTGAAAGTCCTCTACCCCCTGGTGACCATGCATGCTTGTATATGTCCGTACTAGGGATTGCCAATATCGGACCAAAAGTTCAAACCGGTATTCGGTATTTTTTAAATCTTAATACCAGGATACCGGTTTTAGTACCGTTAATAGAAATCTTAGAAAATGAAAGAAAACACAAATTTTTCTTTGTTTTATTTGCTACTTTTATTAGGGAGGGTAAATATCACAGAAAATTAATTTGTAACTTATAAATTATAGCAGTATATAAGGAATCCCTAAAAACATATATATAAAAAAAGGGGCATCCCTAAAAGGGCAAACATCACTATTTAGTCTGTGGTATTATTACAAATTTTTGACGTGTGATATTAAAAAACATAATGCATTAATGGTACTATTATTAAGCCAAGAATGTAATTTTGTGCAAAAATTATCAGCTGTCGAAAACGCTATTTCGGTGTCTACGCTAGTTGATGGTATGGTTAACAATACGCGATATACTTTTTCCAAGTATTTACCTCTATATCTCTCCTCTTCAAATAAATCGATTCTCGTCGGATGGTTTTGGATATGGCTGATTTCTGTATTGTATTTGGGATGTTGAAATTTTTTTTAGTTATCGCTAGTTCTAATTTTTGTTCAAGAGACAATTCCTTTTCACTAATGACATTAGTGTCATAATCCTCTTTGATAACTGTACCGAATTCTTCTGAATGTAGATAAGGTTAGTATGTAAAAAATTTTAAGAACATTTATTGTAAACTTGATCAAATTTGTATTAGTTAGTTTATTTCCTACTTTTTTTCAATTTTTAAAATCATGATGATATGTAAACATAAGTATGATATTCAAAATAAGTTTGATATTGTGAATAACAAACTCACCAATTTAAAAAGTATCGAATGATTACGCATTTTGTTCACAAATACAACCTTGTTTTCACAGATACGAATATCAGACTACGAATCTTGCGTGTGTGTAGTATCGCTCTAAGCTGTAATAGAATAGTTTCGGCCGCCTCCTTGGATGATTCACTTATTTTATCACTTCTCTTGATTGTACGATGCAACTTTAGTATTCACAGTCTAATTAATTTCGCCCGTTAGGGAGGCATAAAAACAAAAATGTATACCATTTTGCTATGTTGACGATCTCTGAACATATAGTGGAAACAATTTAAAAATTTCTTGTAAATACCGAAAAAACGGTACTTAAACTTGTGAATACCAGCATTACAAAATTGTGCAAATGGTTCAAAATACCGGTATTCGGTATCCCGGTATTGCAATCCCTAGTCGGTACATTGGAGCGATGAAAATTCCTAATCTCATCATATGTTCCATTCTACTTACCAGTCATTCATCAATGGTTTCTCCAGATCTGCAACTTGGGGCGATGACCTAGCTGGCCAAGGAAAAATATCAGAAACACTGAGGGCCATGTTCGATGGACGTTGAGTCGTGTATGGCCAAAGAGATCAACTATATTTTTGTAGAAAGTTCAGAAATCCTTTCACAGTGATCATATTGATCGTGTACTAGTGTTATATATATCTTTTTCAACCACTTATAATATTTTTTGCATTTTGAAACTATAAAATTCAATTTATGTACTTGCACCTTATAATCCCAGTTTTAAAGATTTTCTAATCGTTTTGGGGTTCAGAGATATGCGAGTTATAGGGAACTTGACACAATCTTGTTGGAAAATTGTCCGAAGATGAGAGGTAATATGAAGCTGCAGGATGTCATTAATATATAGTTGAGATGTTAGTTGTACTCAAAGTGTAACTATGGCTATTTGCTTTCTTAAAAGTTTTCCTTCCATATTGTTACATCAGCGGTAATGGACGCAAACATTTGTGAAAGAAAGGATAAATTAGATCGCTGTGGTTTCCAATCCGCTCATACTTAAAAGAACATTTCTTGAAATAATACTTAAAACATAAACGTGTTATAGGACATATGTTAAATACAATTAAAAATATACTTAACTTATTAAAAATATTTAATATAATTTTGATATAATTTACTCACATGTATATTAATAATGTCAATTTGAATTCTAAGGAAGTTTAGGTTTATTGAAATTATCTGCAGTCACATATAATTTGTTTTTATATTTTGTTTTGGGGGCCACTAATGTTTTGAATGACATGAAAATGTTTATAATTGTGTAAGAAAACCTGTGTACTTTGCATGGGAAAGAAAGAGAATTTGCACACAACGTAAAATTTAGGAGCTTTTCTTGCTTAAATTTAGATTTTAACTTCTAAATTGTCGATATATTGATCCGTTGTTCTCTCTTCTTCACTATAGGGGTTTTTTAATTAATTTATTTATTTTATGCACAATTGAAAAGATGTACATTTCCATTAGAAAACTATTTAATTTTGCAAAACATTGTACTAACAAGTACAAAATTATTTCGAAGAAATTTAGATAGTAAACAATAAAATATTCATAATCTAGTAGATAGTACCAATTCCAGTTTATCCATTGAGTGCTAGGGGCTGGCGCACAGGGATTAAACCAGATTGGACTAAACTAGATTTTCTGGTAATAAATTTCAATTTGTCAATGCCAAGGGGACCTTTAGATCTTCTGCACCCAGGCCCCGAAATGAGCTTAAATTGGCACTGGACAGTACGCACGAAGAAAAAACGTTTTATTATTATTTTATTATATTAGAATAAAAGTTTAAAAAGTATAATACAAAATGAAGTTATGTATAAACAAAATTAAAAATTTCAGTTTTAATAACTGGAATGAGCTTCAGGTACTTGGGATTAAACACACATCTTAGACAACGTGATTCCATTCTGCATACGCATTTGTAATTTTCTTTTCATTTTTATTGTAACTTATGGAACCACTAGGTATGCCTCGTGGAACCCTAGGGTTCTATAGAACATGGTTAGAAGACCCCTTGCATAAACTGATAGACATTAAGTTATGTATTAGTACGGGGTGTTTTTCTATAGTATAATATTGAAATTTTGTGCTAAGAATGGTAGGAATTCTTTTTTTAAATCATTAATAATCTTTTGTGAAAGAAATATTTTATTATTTTGATTTTTATACTAAAAATTATGATTTCGAAAATTACTTATAGATATATCATTATCTTCTAAAACAGCAAAGTATAAATTGTATTGAAATAACGTATTCTTATTTTTATTTCAGATAGTTAGCATTGTAAGTTAAACATTAAGTTTAATATTAAGTTAATTTTGTAAGTTAGATATTAATTTATTAAATATCTTAAATGGATAATGATAATCCACTTAAATGTAATTTATGAGTTCCGTTTGCAAATATGTAGATGTTTTAGGAAAAAGAGCTCTCTTAGTTGTTATTTCTTTTCAAGATTTGTAAAATTAATAAATATAATATTATATGTTCTAATTTAATGAACTTGGTTAGATTTTTCAAAACATTTAAATTGAAAGAAATGGTCTGGTAACAGGTTTGTGAAAATTTGAATACTCCTTTTTCTTCACATACCTTCTGCACTTTCATTATAACAATAAGAATTACAAATTATGTTTAAAGAAAAACTTCACCAATAATGTTTGAAAAGAAACTGCTAGTTGTTTTACATTAAAAAAAAAACATTTAAAATAGTCTTTTTCAAAAAATGGCTTGAAACATGAAACACATTTAAAATTACGAGTACTCAATAGATGGCAGCACAAATATATTTAGTAACCAATGAAAAGAAGAGAGCGCACAAAATTATTGTTTCTTATCATAGATGGCAGCACGAATCAAAAATGAAAAACTGACACAGAACGTCTTTGCGTTAATGCCGACTTCGAAATATTTCTTCAGTCACAAAATGCAGAATTATTGATATATTCTAACTTAACTGACCTCTTTAGAATGAAGAATATTTTATCACACTCTACACATTTTTATCGGGTAGCTGTAGTGGTTAGAGCATCGGACTCCAGACCGGAAGGCCTGGGTTCGATGCTCGATGTCACCAAATACCCTCCGAGTGCACACGGAGTACGTGCTCGTTAAATCAGTGGGTCCGTAGTCTTGTGGGCTTATTCACTAGCGCAGGAACTGGAGAATATTTCCCTCCCCTTCAGTTCACTTGCAGAAATTGTGGAGGTGGAGATAGAGGTCGTGTCGCCATCTATCGTCCCTTCGGGGAAGTTTCACTGAGCTTAAATCGCACTGTCACCTGTATGGTGCTCAAGGCCAACGACAGGCGTACCTCTTGCCCATGCCACGATGAATTTCGTGGGCCTCGTTCTGACTACGTCAGACAGGTGGCATTAGCCACAACAACAACAACAACAACAAATTAAAATAAAAAAATGAAAATAGAATATTTTTTAAATGTAGTATAATGAACAGATGTGTATGAATTAAAATATTTTAAATTTTCATTAAAATTGTTTTTCTGTCACAAAATGTGTTCCGCGTTTTGTCCAGGCTTTTGAACATTTGACCAAGACGGGCATGGTACCGTAATAGAGCATTTATAAGATCAAAACATAATATATCTATTATTACATTTAAAAATTAAAATATGATAAAAAGATAAAAGTGAGTGGAAAAAAAAAAAAAACTTGGATGAAAAGTAAGAGTTGAAAAAAGTGGAAATGAATTTTTAAATCACGATCTCAAAATCGAATTTTTTTTTGACAAAATTTGAAATGAATATTGTTAACTTATGTGATAAAAAGTATTCAATTGGAAAATTGGAGTTAATTCTTTTTATTTCATGTATTGACTGAATTAAAAGATTTTCAAGAAATTCAAAAGTCAGATCGGAATTATTGTTAAATCTTATATTCTTCTATTAATTGAATTATAGAATCTAAAGAGAGACTCATTGTGAAAGTCAATATAAATATGCAGTTAAATAGTAAATTTGTAAGGAATTTTGAACTTAAGACGACTGGGTACCATCTTTACAGTTTTTTTTAACTTTTAATTTTTGAAATTTGATTTTAATTAAATTTAATAAAGTTCATTATTAAGTAATAACTTCATATAAAAATTTCAAATATATTGCAAAATATTTGTAAAATTTAAAGTTTTTAAAGTTTTTTTTTGACATTTTTTAAATCTCTAAGGATTTTTAAATGTGCATATTTTCTTTCAAAATTTTTTTTATCGAAGTACGTTATAATATACAACATAAAACTGTGTATCGGGTTTTTTATGCTGCTGCTCATTAATTTTATATTAATTTTTTCATTGTGAAACATACAAAAATTCTCGAAAAAGCAAAACGTTTTGATTTAGAATTTTTTGAAAAAAATTTCTACGAATCTTAGAGCTAATCCCAAGCACAGTTTTACAAAACATACATTTTAGAACATTTATAAAAAGTTTCACATCCCTACTTCTATTACCAAAAAGGCCCTAGGGTTTTGAATGATAGTATATGATCAAAAACTCAACATGGATAAATATCAGTTTGAAGTTTTCATTCCATGAATAGCCTGATATAATATTCGTCTAATAGTCTGAAACGTTTATGAAATGTTGACTAACTTATTTAAAACTGCTTACCGTAAGAAATTGCAAAAAATTGTAGAACAATTAAATAGTATACTGGCATAATGAATGTATAGAAAAAAACAAATGAAAAAGATCAATATTTCATAAATCTTTACCTTTTAATAATTATAAATAAATACACACACACCTCAGAACTAATTACATGCTCAGTTTTACAACTTAAATAATGCACAACATGTACAAAAGATGTTTATGCATTTATTACTTTTTTTTATTTCCATGAATTTAAAAGCCTTCATGTGTGAAATCCTTGACACGAATGAAAGCAAAATCAAATAAAAATTGATAGGTAAAATATATCAAAATCGAAGAATTGCATCAATGCAATTGTTTAAATAAATATCTTAAAATATTTTAATAATAATTGGGTTGAATTTCACATACATGGTATATATATCACCGAAAACAAATACATAAAAATGGGAGAGTTTTGCTATATTCTTGCGAATTAGATTTTTAATTATCAGAGTTATCAAAATGAGACTTAGTTTTTTTTTTGCTTTGAAAGAATCCGTTTTGAAATTTTAATATATCATTCATAATAATATAAAAAGTACGCCCAATTTTTAAATCTTGACCAAATTCATTTCATCTTCAATAAAAAATACCCAAACTGGAATTTTTATCCTGAATTGCACAATTCCTTCTTGAAATGATTTGTTACTGCATATGTAATTCTAAGTATGTTAGTCTCGTTTGAGTGCGGTAGAAAAATAATTAATTATTTTTTTATCAGGCACTTTTCTAGCACAGACGATCTGAAAAGTGAGCGTGACAGTTTTGTTTAGTTTGCTGTTCAGCATCAAAAATTGTTCCATAACTTAATAAAAAATGCAGCTTTGAAATTTTTCAGGCATGTTTGTAATGATTTGAGGTATCATATAAGCCAACAATATATATATATATATATATATATATATATATATATATATATATATATATATATATATATATATGTATATATATATATATATATATATATATATATATATATATATATATATATCGATAGTTTGATGATTGTTTGGGTACCATGTCTTCTTAAGCTCAGGGATATAAATATTGTTGTTGCTGATATCTTAAGAATCTCAAAATCCAAAATTTTAAATATATTCTGTTGTCACTTGAAATATTAAGTTCATTAATAGAATAAAATGCGTCATGAATAAACTTAGTGAAATTATAAAAATTACTTCAAAAGATACAAATATTTCTCTGAAGACATAAAATTTGTTCCACGAGAAAATTATATCTAAAATGAGAAACATAAAGCACAATATGAGTATAAGGATGCATTGAGACTTTTTTTTTTTCAGAATTTCAAAACCTACTTATGCGGAAAACATGTTTTTTGATTTATCGATGAAGGGAAAAATAAAATAAAAGAATTAATATTTTTCTGTTAAGTACTGCCACACAAAGGAAAGGAAGTTTAGCTGTTTGAGACTTTTTTATGGTAAAATGTCAAAGTAATGCTTGTTAAAATAAAACAGACATTTTAGTACTTTTTTACGTTTAGTACGATAAGAGGCCTATGGCGACATGTTACGTACAATATTCATATGGCAGAGAAAGGACAAAAACTACTCAATTTTCGATTTAATGTTGTTTGTGTTCTGCTTACATTTTCCTGACATGTATTAAGCCATTCATGTCCACTATTTGTGTTTGTAATATGCTATTTGCAAAAGATTAATTTAACTTTTAATATTATGTTATAAACAAAAGGCATTTTCTTCAGGCCCAAAACAGTCACAAGGAGAAAAAACATATCAAGTACATTTAACAGATTTTTTAGGTAGCAGAAAGCAAAATTTCTTAAACTTACTTTAGATTTTTTTTGAAATTCAGTGTTGAAACGATTTTGGTCAACTTCTCTACCTAGATTAGACGAAACAATGCAGAATTAAAATCCTTACACCCAATCTGAGAAGATTCAAATTTTTCGATCAAAAATTAACTTTGTTTTGATCATAAACAAAGCAAAAACTGTTTTTTAGCAAATTTTCAAAACCGACGAAGAAACGCTACAATTTTTGATTTCTTTTTATTTTTAAATCGTTTCATCCAGAAACCTATAAATCAAAACAAAACTTAATTTATACGTTATAAGAAATGAATATTTTTAAAATTTTATTAAAAGGAAATAAAGGGGGGTACTATATATTTGTTGAGTTTTTATACAAATTTTTATGTGCACAACGAGGGAGTTTGTTTTCGTCTTTTTTCTTTCTTTACGTAGGGGAAAAAATCGAACCGGTTCCATAGTTTTGATGCATATTTCGTTACTTTTCAGAACTTAATTTACATATTCTTTCAAAAAATTCATTGAAAATTGGTCAGAAATCTATTAAAAGATGGGTCATCATTAAACTAAAATTTAAATTTGTTCCCCATACGTCATCTTGTAATGGGTTGAACGTGAATCCTCATTAAAAAATTCTATGAAAGCTAGCCGGTAGAGATATAGATCAGTTAATTTTAAAACTATCCATGTGAAAAGAACAGGTGCTCCAGCTATTGATAGCAATAGAAAAAGTAACTTTTCAAATATGAATAAAGAATCTATATAACTATATAAATCTTTAAAGAGCTTATAGCTTATCAATGAATATTTGGAATGTAAATGCTATATCATCGCAGCTAAAAAATAAGCTATACTTACTTTCCCCCTTGAGTATTTAGTTTCACAATTTCGCAGCGAAAACAATCTGAGAGTTTTTGCTAAATGTAATTAAAATCGAGTCATTTAGTGATCATCCATATTGTCTGTTCAAAATGATTAACAAGATTAAAAATACAAGCCAAAAGCACAAGGTTCGAGACATTTACAACACAAGCGCATAATATTCAAGGCGTTCTCTCATTTTTTACTACCCGCATCTTTCTAATCTCATGAGCAGCCTTTTGCTAGTAATTTCGTTCAGTTGCGAAATGCTTCCTATTGTTAAACATCTTTCTCCGTATCATATTTTCTGACAATTTTCTCAGGAAGTTCAGTGTTTTGCTTGTTTGTTTGTTTGGAAACCTCAACTCGTATCCATATCCTTTTCCTTTAAGTGAACTAAATATACGAAAAATAGAAATATATAGTATTCTGTAGCTTTCAAAATATCTTTGAGTTTTTGAAAGTAAAACTTAAATTATTCGAAATACAACCATTCAGGTCATGTAAATAGCAGTAATGTATCTGTTTCGTAAGATGTACTTTTCATTTCTTTTAAAAATGATGGATTTTTTTAAAAAAAAATTATACATATATATATTAGGTTTGCATCATACAGCTTCGAGTAAAGAAATGAAAACCAGAAACGAATCTTTCTACTGAACTCAGAAATTAAATAATAATAATAGGATTTGTTTTATTTGTAACATAAAAATAAAAATATTTGCCGTTAATTTGTTTAAAATTAGGATTTTTTTTCATACCGCAAAAGCGAAAGGAAAGTGAAAAATGGTTTTAATAAAGTTCTAAGAAAAGAAGTAATGTCGAAATATATTTTTTAAGCAAAATATAAATAAGAATTATTCATTTTGTGAATGAATACACAAACGAATAATAAATTGCGGCACGATTTCAAAAAGTAACAGGATCAATCAAGAATGAATAGAGTTGCTAAAATGATCACTATTGCAGTTTGAAGAGTTTTGTTACCCATTCATCCTTCATTTTATCCTTCATGTAGTATAAAATTATAAGGTCCATTGCCAAAATATTAGAACTAGTGTAGTTTCAAAGAGCGGCGTTAAGGTATCCGACTACGTTCGAAACCGTGATTTTAAAAAAGCGCATAAATGGATAATTTTCATGATATTTAGTGTCACTCAGATTAGAATACATGCATAAAATTGTTTTAAGGACATTTTGACAAAAGAGTTTTTATTTAAATATAATATTTTGGTAAAAAATTAACTTAGAACAATCTTTTTTCCAAATGTTCTCCTTTTGTGAAAAATGGTTCTATTATAATAATATATTGCTGTATATAGCTCAGACCTCTCTACAGAGGCTCAACTAGAATTTTTGAAAAATTCACATTATTTTCAGAGTTACCACCCATTGAAACAATTTTTGGCGTTTTTTTCTTAAAGTTGCTCCCCTCTGTTGTCGTAAAATATGAATAAACCCACTTCTAAGTCATATATTTCAAAAATTCTAGTTGAGCCTCTGTAGAGAGGTCTGAGCTATATACACGCAAAATATTACTATAATAGAACCATATTTCCCAAAAGGAGAACATTTGGAAAAAAGATTATTCTAAGTTACTTTTTTGCCAAAAGATTCTATTTAAATAATTTTTTTTTGTCAAAATGTCCTTAAAACAATTTTATGCATACATTCTAATCTAAGCGACACTAAATATCATGAAAATTATAGATTTATTTGCTTTTCAAAATCAAGGTTCCGAACGTAGTAGGATACCTTAATATACACTTACTTTTATAATGGGAGAGTTTGAAGAGTGAAGTACTGGGGTACCAGTGACGCGCACGAAGGGATGGGAAACCATAGGACCGGAGCCCCCTCATACCCCTTGAAATTTTTCGATTGATTAAAATCTTGCGTTTGTAGTACGTAAAATTTAATTAAATGTTTGTTATTAATAATTTATTTTATTCATTATATAATTCTAATTTTTTATTTAATAATTTATTTTTTACTGTTTTTTCTTACTGTGTTTTCTGTACGAGAATGGTGGACTTTCGACCCTGCCCTCCTTAAAAAAATTTTTGTGTGCGCTACTGACTGGTAAAGATGCTGTGAAATCAAAATCAAAATGACTGCCACCAGTGCTTCTTGAGTTTTTCTCGCATGACATTAGTGTAAAACGTGCACATTTATTTTGTCCTTTTTACACAGGTTGGTTGACAATGTTCATCAGGTGCTGGCCTTGTACGACCAAGTTCATGAGTTCGATCTCGGCCCAACTCGGTGAATTTTCATGCTCCAGAAAATCGACAGTGTCTATGTCACATGATAACACGGCACGTTAAAGATTCCTGGAGTGCCTGTTTGGATGTCCTCGATAAAATTAAATTCCTAGTACAATTTCACATATCAGAGCTCATATGTCTCCCTTTGGCGAAGAAATTGGGCGTCAAAATTAGATTGCGGCAAGCAGTGGCGCACACAAGAATTTTTCAAGGGGGCACCTTTCGAAAGTTCACCTTTCTTGTATCATGCTCCTTTTGATTTTGTCGATTTTCGGGAACAAAACACAGTAAAAAACTAATTATTGAATAAATAATTAGCATTAATTAATAAAATTAATCATTAATAACAAATACTTAATTAAATTTTACGTACTATGTACTTAAAATTTTAATCAATCGGAAAAAAAAATCAAGGGCTATACGGGGGTCCGAACCCCATGACCCCCCTTCCTTGTGTGCGCCATTGGCGGCAAGTGGTATGCATCTATATGGTACGCACTTAAAAGTGATACCAACCTTCCCGGGGAATGTACTAGACCTGCAGTGGTAATATACCAATCCACAGTCTCATTTGAAATTAAATGCCTAATGCCCTTGAAGACCTGTCTTGTAGAGAGGTTGATGCACGATAAATCTGTCTCGGCTTGAAGTTTTCCCGTTGGTGTGGTGCAGAAGTTCGGAGAGGGGGTACCAGCTCAGGCGTTGTCCTTGTCACTTGACCATGGTTCAAAATTGCGCGATTCGTCTCCAATAGGCCTCGTGTTGCTTTTTTGTGCGATGATAATAAACTCTCACTCAAACGAAAGAAAAGTAATAATGATAATTAAGTTTATGCATTGAAGCTAGTAGAACGATTGTTATTTATTTAGGGCTCCAAAAGAGTAAAGGAGCTTGGCGGGGAAATGATGCTGAAATTCTCAATGTATCGAAAATAAACGCGCTCCCTTCAGACTAACTGGGGATAGGAGGAGACCTCTAGAAGAGTAAGATCTGTGTTGTGGGTACGATTTGGCTTGATAGTTGGATACACTCTTTATTGTTGGTATATGCATTCTTGGTATGCGCATCATTTGATTCTCTGAAATTCTCGTTTAATTATATTGGCTTATTCATTTCAGTTCTTATGGATTTCAATACTGATTATTATCACAATTGTTGGTATTTCAATAAAATATTCAAAAAAGACTTGCGAATCTGATTTTCATAAAACTGTTTCTTGCAACTATTTTGATAATGATAATATAGAACGGGAAATATTGTTATTTTTTTAAAGATGGTGTTTTCATTACGCAGTAATCTAATTGTTTTATAATTTACTAAACACATCTTCTTACTAAATGTCTCTTTTTACACATACTTTTACAGTAGTTGGAGCTTCAAGTTTGAATAATTAGAGCTTTCAAATATGAACAAAACCCGTTTTAACCTTGCATCACTCGCGCGACGAAAACGAACTAAAGTTCTCGTACAGGGTGTCTCACACCCAAGAGTATTACATTGTGCTCTTTCACCATAAAATTTGTATACAAAGGTTAGAAAGGAAGGAAAATAGGAAATAAAATATGTTTATTACACACACTTTTCACTTGTAAGTTTAGTTTTTCTGTTCTTTTTATTTGGGTACTCAGTACTTCGTTTACACACTCCTTCAGTCTTCGTTGCGTGTGAGTGCGATGTTTTTCATTGGATCTTAATTTTTTTTAAATTTCGTAGAAGCTTTTCCTGTTAGTTTCTACATTCTTCTGTAAATGCAGATCCAAAACACTTAAGAAACATCGCCCGGTTAGATGTTTAGTTTGTGGTTTCTGAGTACTTAACAAAATTATTTGCGCATTTATCATTCATTGCATTTTCTAGCCATTGAATATGATATGATTGACGATAATTACTCCTCCAGTTAAATTTGGGAAGATATTTCAGATTTCAAACTAAATCCGATGGGGAGGGTACTACAGGTGAATCCATTGCGTCACCCCTATGTATTGTTGAAAGTAAAAGACAATTATAATTTTTCTTGGGTGTATATAAAGCGATTGTTGTACTTTTTAAAGACTAAACATGAAGGAATAAACTTCTCTATACTTTAAATTCAAAAATTTTGGAATTTCTTATTTTCTCTTGTTGATCCAGGAATAGTTTTTTTTTCAAAAGTTCATCTGAGAGTGGATAAGATGTGTACTAGTTGTTTTCTTTAAAATTACATTCTTCCCAAGTGTTTTTGTGTCTCTACATATAAAGCATTTATTTTCGACAGTGTCTCCCTCTTCTAAATCTCGATCGAGTTCAGTGGAGGAATCATACTTGCTGTATACTCTTCATCATTTGATTCTTCCTCATCATTACCGCATTGAGACTTTCTTCATCCGAAAATATTGTTGTACTATATTTAATCCACATACTGTATCTATATTCAATAACTTAAATATCATTTTTCTTCATCATAACTACAATAATGCGCCATAGCATAAGAAAGATTTAAGGCGTACTCATGCATTCAGAACTGTAACGGCGATTCACACGCAGGGTATGGCATACCTGAAGAGGCGGCATCCAAAAATATGTATTTAGAATTTACCTACAAGCTAAGGTCTTTCAAAGGACCTTAAAGTCAGCTACACGAGAAACTATCCATTTTCCAAACAAAGTTTAGAAGGAGCGTTGGAAAAAGTTAGATGGTGGGCATGACATACCTTGCGTGAGAATCACCGGGTTAAATAGTATCTAAGAAATTTAGATGATTCACAATTGAATCAGGTCTATGCAGTAGCGCCCACAGGAATTTTTCAAGGAGGGGTGGGGTCTAGGGTCGAAAGTCCAACATTCTTATATCATGCTCCTTTTGATTTGTCGATTTTCGGGAACAAAACACAATAAAAAACTAATTTTTGAATAAATCATTAGCCTTAATTCATAAAATTAATCATTAATAACAAATACTTAATTAAATTTTAAGTACTATATACTTATAATCAATCAGAAAAAAAATCAAGGGCTTTTGGGGGGGTCCGGACCCCTAGGACCCCCCCTTGTGTGCGACACTGGGTCTATGTATTAGCTAAATATGAGTGGTAAATTTGAGCTTTTAGCGATCCCTCACTGAACCCATGTAGATGCTGAATTTCCTCCCATTAATAAGGTGTGGTAGTTGGGAGAAGTGGTACCAGCTCAGATGTCGTCCTCGTCACTTAACCATGGCTCAAAATTACAAAGTCCATCGCTAAAAGCCCTCATGTTGCTTTATAGGGCGATGTTAATATAGCTCTCGCTCATTCACGCAACTCATAAATCCATTTCAAGAGTTTCCTTCTAAAAAGCTTAGTGAAAGTTGTGTAAGCCATTATAAGAATTGTTGAAAAGTTAAGTTGAGTGCAAAATCAAGTATAGGAACAATAAAAAACGCTTAGGTATTAAAAGTTTTTAGAACACACGAATGATATTTTATTTTTAATTAATTTATTTGCAAAACTCCTCATGCTCCACATTGCATAACATGAGGCTTACAGGCGTAAGTGGTAACACAATTATATCATTTAAAACAAATTAGGAAAAAAACATTTAAGACAAAAACATAAAATAAAAAGGAAGAGTGGAAATACTTTAATACCAATCAAACTTTAAAAATCTATAGAGTAAACAAATTTTCTTAAGATATTTAGGCTTTCAGTACAATTGACCAACAAAGACAAAACAGGTGGCCAGGAAATACCTAAACATGTGTGTGTGTGTTTCAATTTCTTTTTTTAAATTCTCTCTTTTACAGAAATATAGCTTACTTCTGTAAAAGAGAGAATTTTAAAAAGTAGTTGAAAAAAACACGTTTAGGTATTTCCTGCCCACCTGTTTTGTTGGTCAATATTTTATTTGGCTTGGTTTTACCGACTAGCTCCGTTTGAGGGAATGAGTGCTCATTATATTTTTTTATAAGAAACTAATATATCTTACTAACCACTCTATCTCTTGAATAATGGACACTAGAAAGTTGAAAAAGTTAAGCCATAACACATTTAAATTAATTTTAATTTAATGATTATGCAAACATTAAGTGAGAAAATAATTAAATTTAAAAGCAAATAATTTTGAACGGTGACATAAAAAACGGTTTGAAATTTTTCTGAAAAATAAAGGCTTGAGACATTTTGTCTCAGAACCTTAAGAGGAATAGTACCTTTAAACGCTCAAAAAATCAATTTTTCAAAATCATTTTTAAAAATAAATATAGAATGTTAAAAATGTCTAAAAGCAAGCCGCTTCGAAATCCGACAATAATTACGCTCTCAGCAATAAAAAATATAAATGTCAAAAAAGACTTATCCCTTACAAAAATGTAAACAAACAGATTTTTCGTTAGTTTATGTTTGAAATTTTTTTGACTTGATATTTTTTTTACCAGCATCGTGTCCTTTAAGCAAACATGAGGTCTATTGGCGACTCACCTTATAGTTTTAAATCACGGTCAAGTGATGAGGTTGACACCTGGTTTGACACTTTACTCTCCAGGCTCTGCTTGAATTTGAAATATATTATTAATTTTTTAAATGATATAGGGCTAATTAAGACGTTATTATCGCGTTCAATAAATAATGAAATACTCTAAATCTTCCTATCTAATGCTACTTCATAATTTATTTACAAGAGCGCAAAATCAGAAAAAAAAAAATTATTTCTCCAATAAATATAGCATTATTATGCTTATGAATGTAGCTTAATCATTAATTACAGAATTATCATTACCCAACTTATTAAAAAAGTTTTTGGGTAGAAAGACTCAAAGCTAAAAGGAATCTCGATTTTACAGCTTGGAATTACTGATCAAAAATAGCAGTATCATCCAAAATAACAATTGATATTTGTCTGAAATGAAGCAACAGTGATATTTTATGATGGAATAGCTAATCGCCTAAATACTACGAAACTTCCGAGTATTTTCCCGTAATTTCTGATTTTTAGGCTAACAATACGTGACCAAACAGACCAGATATTAAGTCTAGTTCTCCACAAAATAGGCTTATAAGACACTGAGAATGAAAAAAAAATGTAAGGACACTATAGAAAAAGAAGGCTCAACATATGAAATGGGTACATATTAAGAATAAAGGGATTTACTTTGATATAAAAAACAATAAAATTTAATCTTTAAACTTTATTTTCTTAGTTTCTTAATTTCCCACTTTCCCCCAAGATTAAAAATAAGTTTTGGTTACAGGGCTATATTTAAAATGTATATTGTACTTGTAGACAGGCATTCTGTATGTATCAAATTTTGGAATGGGACTAGTAGAATTTATTTTGTAACATGATGAATAGGAAAAAATAGTAATTTTTAACAGTTTTAGTTTCTTTCAATTTTAAAAAATACTGAAATAAAAGATAAATTTAAAATTTAAGGTATACAGTACACAGGCATTCTTTATTTTTAATTTTATATAAAAATGTAGGATCTACTGTATGTTTTTCAAAAGATATCTTGTGGGTAACAGAAAGAAAGTTAATAAGAGTTTTTATTATTTTTGCGCTGATACTTTGGATATTTAAAAAAAAATAATTCCATAACAAAACTTTATCATTTATTTTAAACTTTGTACTTTACTGTACCAACAGTAAAATACTCGTATTGACATAAGAAGAATTTACTGGTTTATAAGGAATTGAAAAAATACTTCAAATTATGCAATTTCAAAACTCCGTGAAGTACTATTCCCCCTTAAGAATTTATTTGCTATAGAAAGTCGCAGACAAAGCTCTCTTGGATATCGTCTGTTTTCTTATCAATCATCCGGGCAGACGCTCACGTACATGTTACAGAGCGATAAAGCAATCCGAGAATCAGAAATAAGAATTTATTAGGCTTGGTTTTGCCAAATAACTCCGTTTGAGGAAATGAGTATTCATATTTTTTATAAGCAACTGTTATATATCTTACTATATCCTCTCTATCATTTTCTTGAATCACGGACAGTAAAAAGTTGAAGAAAAAAATAAGCAATAAAAAATTTTAAAAGATAAAAAAAAATTAAAAAATAAATGAATAAAAAGAATAATATATGAAAGCGTGTTAAAAAGCAAAATGTTATGAGAAATTAGAATATACATCAAATAAAAAAAATATCTAAGAAATAAAACTTAGTAAAAATTACTACCGCGCAATGTCTAAGTAGTTGTACTACGTACAGAATTACTATTGTTATACATACATCTGATGTACATTGGCAATGCTTAACAAGTCTGGTTATAATATTTTAAGATTGTTTTGGTTATTCTGTTTTTATTTTCCTAAGAAAAAAATTTATAATTTAATCAAAACTATTGTTTCTTCAATATCTAATCAATAATTAATAATAGTATTTTAAAAAAATATGTTAAAATAGTATATTCCAAAAACTATATAATTATTACGTAGGCGGAATATAGAGATGATAAGAAAGAAAATATTATGAAATATAAGAAGTTATAACAAAAAAAAATGGAGCGTGGAACGCCACGCAATGGAAGTGAAACTTCTTTGGCGACTTTCGCCATAAATGGAGGAATACATCTAATTATATTAAAATGTGTTGGGGAGGACTTATAATAATCAAATAAAATTCAAACTTATTCTCTCAATCGCATGATTTTCATTGCCATATAAAGTAAATGCTGTGGGGTCACTCCACGACGATCAACACGTCTTAATTCACTGGTGGCTATCATGAATGGTGTAACTCTCTCTAACTCCTTCCCTGAAGTTTCTAAAATGACCCAAGTAAATTGCTGGGAAAGAGAGCTACTCAGCATGTTCATCAAATAGCAAACTTCTTGGTACATTAGCTTCTCCAGGAGCGATGCAAAGGTATTTCTCTTCATTCTATAACAACGTATGTTGCTGGGCTGTAAGACTCTCTTCAATAGTTATATTTTCACTGATTTCTTCTTGAGGAACTTGAGATGCACTCTGGTTCAAATTGAAGAAACTATAATCGATTGTAACATCGTACATTCTGTACAATGGAGTAGCTACTAAATATTGCAACCATACTTTGATGATTCTTTTAGTAACCAAACCCATCCCATAACTAGTTCTGTGAATTTTCCTCCATTTGATGTGAACACTGACACAGTAGTCAGCATCAACATTTCGAGGCAATCGGCTGATCATTGTATTGATGGATACAGGAACATTGATTATCTGCCCTAATATTCCAAACTGACCGTGTACATGTCTCAGTCGCCAAATTTGCATGAAAGGTATTCGTGGCGAAATGAGTCTTTCTGATACCAAATCCAAAGTAGGAAGATGTGCTGGAATTTCTGGTATACAAAACCATTATATTCTGATAAATTTGGTATACTTTTCCTACTTAAACTTTGTCGGCAATCGTAGCATGCTTTAATGTTTTTTAAATTAATTCCCGGTAAAATATTTTTGTGCTCAGCAATAGGCATTCTCAAATCATCTCTAAACCATAATCTATCACAAATCGAACACTCGTGATCGAAAGGATTATTAACGAATCACTTTTGAAAATCTTTGTGAGCATTTTTATGGGAATCATGGTCTTTGTAAGAGGTAAGATAGGATTTATTACCGATTCACATGAATCAGTTTCAGCCCGTACTAGACTTGTTGAGAGTTTTGTAGTTGAGGGCACAGGGTGATTCACAAAGTCCTTATTAATCTGTGCTGTCATTAGAAGAGTCTCAATAGCATTCCCATCATTGTTCATTAAACTCGGCATTAAGAGAGTATTTTGCAATGTTTTTGTCCATGCTCGATATTCTCTCATGTACTCTGATCGAGATTTGGCAGTAGCACCTGATGAATTTGCACTATTTTTCTACTTTTTTTGTCTCTTTTCGACTGGAGACTTGATGCTAGTTTTTCTTTTTTTTTTTTCCTTTCACGAAACTATATTCCTCTTTGTGTAATTGATTTAGGCATTCTGACTAGAATTAATAATAATTCAATGCAAATGAAAATTAAAGAAATAAATTAGCCACCGAACACATCGCCATGTAGCCAACAATCTAAAGAAAATTTCAAAAAGGCACGCTTTTGCTGCGAGAGCTATTTTGTATACACCGTAACGCTCACACTGCAACTGATACGACCATTGATAATGTTCCCGGGTCGGGGAGAAAATGACCCCTAATCGGAAGGTGGGAAAGTTGACCAGTCGGAGGGGTAGGCAATTATCCAACTTTTTCACTGATATAACCCCCCCCTTCTTCTCACGCTCTCTCCTTACTATGGCGACGATTCGGAAGGGGGGGGGGAGGAAGACTACTTCCGTTCGCTTTTTCACTGTTACGCAAAACTGGGTAATTTTCTCATCCACTCTCGAGCTCAAAAACGAGTGTTTGAGAATCATTAACATGACACAATATTAATCTACTCTCAACTTAAGATTATATTCTCAGTTACATTATATATAGATAATATAATATGCTTCAATTATATAAAAAAACAATAATGAAAAAGTTATATTTGTGAGAGATTATCACCTCTCTCTTGGTCACCCAGATATGTAGGAGGTAGAGAAGAGACACTCGCCATGATCCAATCAATCTATTTATTATTCACACGATTTAAAGACACAAATTTAATCAATAATAGTAAGAGAATGTCTCGGTACTAACCGTGTAAATAGATCAACGACGGTAATACACGAAATATTAGGAGACTATCAAACTCGATCCTTACTTTATAAAGAGGATCTAATCTATCATTCGATTTAAACTAATATCAATTTTCTTAGTGAACAATCGTCACTTTAAAGCTTCCTCCTAATAAGTCATTAATCGCAATAATTCAAATATGATACCTGTTAGTAACAATCTCACTTGAATTAGGTTTATCTCCTCTCCTACTCACTATTCTAGCTGGAAAACTTCGACTATATATATAGTAAGTTAATTTGAATATCATGATTTTCTTCTGAAGGGTTGGTTGTGAATAGCGTGAATTGATAGCCCAAATATTTCCCAAGAGGATTAGCTGAAGGATCGCGGATAGATTCATCATGAATAAAATTTTATATGTGACCTTGTAAAGGGTTCTCTTCAGGTTCTTCAACTAATCCTCTTGGGAAAACTATTCTTTAACTATGATTGTAGTTTAAAAACCGCTTTCCGTAGACATGACTTAATTTGCTGCAAATGTAAATACTATTTAAATCCTGGGTGTTGGGGTGTGTGATGCTAATCGTGAAATCTAGGAATAACAGAAAGTGAATTGCGATTGGAAAGTCTTGTTACCTAAAATTAATATTCATCTTAGAGTCTACCAGGAATTGTGGAAGGAAACAACATTGGAGCTGTACCGAGCTATCGTGGGTCGTGGGTAGCCTAGTGGTTAGAGCACCGGACTCAATACCGGAAGGACTGGGTTTGATGCCCGATGCCATCAATTACCCTCCGAGTACACACGGAGTACGTGCTCATTAAATCAGTGGGTCCAAAAGTCTTGTGGGCTGAATCACGAGTGATATTTCCCTCCCCTTCAGTTCCATGTCTGAATTGTGGAGGTGGAGATAGGTGGTGTCGCCATCTATCGTCCCTTCGAGGAATTTCGCCGACCTAATTCATACTGTCACCTGTATGGTGGCTAAGGCCTTCGACAGGAGTACTGCTAGCCCCTTGCCACGATGAATTTCGTGGGCCTCAATCTGCCTACGTCAGACAGGTGGCATTAGCCACAACAACGAGCTATCGTTGTTTGAGAAGAACTATCATAGAGAGCTCCGACTTGGGTTAAGTCATTTTGAATAATCTTATAGATTAGATCAAGGATTATAGGACTTAAGATTGCTCCAAGGGTTAAGCAACAAAGTTGTAAATCACTCATAAGTATCTATTTTCGGTGAACATGTCTGCTTCTTCCCCGAGTCCTCTTACACCTGTGACCTTCGGGTCGTGACAAACTTAACGTCAAATATCGTTTTCATCGATAAAATTAGTTATTTTCTTGGTATACTACCAAAAACTTTCTATGTACACCTGGTGATACTCGTATTATAGACTATCGTGTATGGAGTGTGCGATTTTTAGAACCTAATAAAATGCTTTATAAAGCGTATACTGCGAAATCATTTTGAAAGTACACTGCTCAAACGGAAAAAGGTGAAGAAATTCTTGAGTGATAGCCCTGCATTGGCATAAAAGGGAGAATACAGGTGTATCAAAAAGCAATGCATAAAAAAAGAAGCAAAAAACAATTGTATGAGAACTTTAATTCTTTGGAATGGTATAGAAAACACGAAATGATGCTTCAGGGTAAAAATTTCATTCCATATAAATGACAAAAAAAAAACTGATTGTTTGGAAATGGTACAGGATGTTAAATATGGTGTCTAGTTCCCCTCCCCCCTCCGAACTACTAAGACTGCGGCCCATCTATTCAGCATGGATGCGTTGAAGTTATCGATGACAATTTGGGGAATACTGCCCCAAGTACTGCTTAATACTCTTGAAAAAAGTGCGATTTCGTAGTCGGACAGTAACAGGAGATCTTGGTCTTGTAGTATCGCGTCGTTCAATTGTGCCCCAAACATATTCTATCGAATTAAGATCAGGATAGCATGCTAGCTTTTCCATACGATGTATTGTTTCAGCTTCAAGAAAGTTCTCCACAAGTCGAGCTGTATGAGATGTGGCATTGTCTTGCATTAAAAGAAAGGAGTCACCAATGGCTGCAGCGTCAGATACGGCAAGGGGTCTCAGGACCTCGTCTGCATATTTTTGAGCCATTAAATTGCTTAAACAAATGATATGCAGGTCATTATGTCCACTTATACTAATTCCAGCCCATACCATTAAATCACATCAAGTGTTATGTGATCTTCCCTGAATGAATATAAAATTATTTAGAGTGAACCTTTCTCGCCATACCAAAACATGTCTAGTGTCCCACTCTAAACTGAATCAGGACTCTTTCATGAATAGCAATACACCCCAATCAATTTTCATCCAATCTCTATGTTCAACATCCAACTTTCCTTTGGCCACATGGTGTCTTGCGATCATTGGAATACACAGCACTGGCCTACGTGTATACAGACCACCCACGTGAAACTTATTTCGGATTGTTTGGATTAAAACTCTTCGTTCTGTTGCCAAAAGAAACTGTCTTTGAATCTGCGTCATACAGGCTGTTCTGTCTTGACGACAGGATATATCAGTCCTTATTTGTTGTGGTAGTCCTTCCCGACGTCGAACATGCTCTGTTTCTAGGAATGGATTCCACAGTCTTGAAATGGCACTTCTTGCCACTCCAACAGTGTGCGCTACAGTTCTTTGTGTTTACCCAGATTCTAGTCTCCCAATAATATGCAATGCCATGGATTCCGATAGATTACGTTATCTTGACATTTTCTTGTCACTTTTTCTCGAAACAACTGCCAAAACTTTGATTTTTATCTTTGAGACACCAAAAAAACAGTTTCTATCAAATCACGATTTCTACATTTATACCCTTTTTTCTACTTTCTGACGTCATGAACGTTGATTTACATATGAAATTTTCTTCTGTTTTCTGCCGCACTTTAGACTATAGAAATTTTGTTTTAAGTTAGTTTTCCGAAAAGATATTTGCGTAATTTCGTTAAATCTATGCGATTCCCGAATTTTTTTGAGCAGTGTAGAAAAATAAAATGTTTTTAAGGAAAAAGTTAGTGTGATGATTCTTCTCTTTTTCTTATACTTTTAAATGTCTTAATGTTATTCTACCATTATAATTGCAGAATTTTTCGATTGTTTATCTATTGAAGAGAAATTTCATCAAATGCAAATAATGCCCTTCCTCTTCTCATTATTCATATATACGTCTGGTGCAGATCTATACTCTTCTCAGTCATCTGTAGAAGATAATATGAAGTAACGGAAAGCGTACAAAGAAGTCGGATTGCATTTCAACGGATGAAGAATCTTTATATTGCAGACGTACCTCCACGTTTCCATAGCATCATAAATCTACATACCTATAGGATTTATATTAATAGAAAAGTATTGGGGGGTGTAGCCTGAAGTATTAGTGTTGTCTGTTGTTACTGTGGTCTTTCGTCTTATGTTTTCATGTTTGTCCTTTACAATGCAACTGTTAGGGTTTTTTTGTAGAATAAAATATGGAACTAGAAGAGAGGGTTTCATTATGATGATTCAACTATAACAGGATAAATAAAGGAATATTAACAAAGTAATCCGTTAAACCACAACATGTTATAAATACATCTCATTCTAAGGAATTTATAATACACAGACACGCACATATAAATAACCCTAATATACAAATCCTTTACTTAAAGGATTTTTTTTACCTAATTGGTAAATACTGAATCACCATACGTTTTCCTATAGCTGTAGGTATTCTTGCACAGAATCTTGGTAATCCCTACGAAAGAAAATTTTAAGCGCATCTTCCCTATACGATGGGGAAATTCAAACAGTTAAAACGAAGTAATTCGTTGCTTCATTAGGGGCAGTGACAAAAGTAACTCTTGTATAGCATTTATTTTTTTCTATTCGATTATTGTATGTTACGTTATGGTCTGATTTTATATTGCTGTTCTATATGCTATAAGGTTTTTGTTAATAAAATGATGAAAAGGAACATTTGAAATCAGTTTTTGGAACTAAACAACACTCATCTTGCAATAAGAAAACATATTACAAAAATATTTAGTGAATCTCAGGTTGTGGTCGAAGGATTTAGTGACAGATTTTTTTGGATGAAATTGTGAATTTGTAAGTGAACTTTAATCGGAATTGCGTTTAAGCAATTTGGATGTGAATGCTACAGAGTGATGCACTGAGATTCGAGATAAGCCCTTTTTTTTTTCTTTTTTCCAATTTATTTGTTTGATATTTAAAATTGAAATAGAATGAATTAAAGAAAAATGTAAAGGCTTAGGAATTTCTTTCAGTGAACTCCTAAATAAAATGGAAAATACGTTAGGAACTGAAATTTCATGAGAATATATCAAAGAAATGGGCTTAAAAGCTCAGCTCATAGATAAATTTAATGATTTAATTAGAGGTTTGACAAAGAAGTACAATTAGTAATTGAAATAACCGATAGGACAACTGAGATATCTTTCAGTAAAGAGTAAAACAGCGTTTCTCAAACTGGAGGGCGTGATAACTCTGCAAGGGAGGGGGTGCGAGGATATTAAAAATTGGAATACAAAAGATTATTTAAAAAAATTATTAATTTGCTGAAAGTGTAAACAAACAAAATACATTCTGGCATAATAAAAATAAAAAATACACATTTATACTAATATAATACACTTATAAATGTATCAGTACTTTACAATGTATTTTATAAGTAATTGAACAATATTAAGTTAAGAGCAAGTTTAATAATTACCAGTGACTCCATATAGGCTTGTCATATATACAATTATATAAAAAATTAACTCTTATCTTGATAATTTGAACGGTTTATAATCAATTCCTTAACTTCTGAAATTAAAAGTTATACGGTTCACTCCCTAATGCCCCTGTTTTTTCATGTAGGCGCGTGTATGAGATGTATTGGAAGAGGGGGATAAAAGAGGAATAAAGAAGCAAATCCTCTGAAATACGTAAATCCTTCTTCGCAAACACTGTCAAATTAATTTTATTGAATCACAAAGCTTTCGGAATAATTCTATGGATAGAAGTTCACACAAAAGATCATACTTCGGAAAGACGTATATATACGTCCGGACCAATTAATACACTGGCTGACTAAGACGTTTATATACGTCGGAGGGACTTAAGAGATTAAAGTCGCATTGTGGCTTTAGCATCAAAGCATAGTAATATAGTGAATTCAATACATTGTTATAGTATGGAGAAATGGAAGCGCGATGGAAATTATGACTGAAAATTGGGTCATAAGAATCGAAAGTTTGAGTAGCACTGGAGTAAAAGGATAAATATATTGAGGCAAAATAAAAAATAAAAAAATTGTTAAGAAACTTTATATGATAAACCGAATGAGAGATGACAAATATAAATAATTCAGCACTATATTTGTGGGTAATATACGTTTCCTTCAGGAGAGATAGATACTAAAAACGTTGTAAAGCTTTCAAAACTAAGTATATAAACTTTCTATGGTAATTGTAATTTATTTTTAAATGAATTCTTTTGAAGTCGAGATTCCTAATTATTCATCAACAAAAATTGAAAAATTTACTACCTAAAAGATATGTAAATTTTCAAGTATTTGACAACAAATATTACATACTCTCTACTTAAAAGTGTCGCAGGTGTAGCCTACTTTTGCGTAGGGGACCGGGGAAGGGGTGGTTCTAGGACAGAACAAACTGGGCCCTGCCCGGGGTGGCAAATTTTAAGGGTGACATTTGGATTGAATTTGAAATAAATATATTTGTTGTTACAGGGGAAACTTGATATATTTTCTGAAATATTATTAGGTGTGAATTTGGTATTTTATTTAATGTATCTTATTTCCTTATTTTGCACTCTGTATGTTTAATGTCAATTTTCTTTTATGTTGAAACTTTAAGGATTCGTGGCAGGAATATATCTTAAATAATGAAATATGATATTTTTACACATCTTTCACCTGATCTTTCTCCACATCCTGGAATGGGATCACAATGGACATTCCTTTCACCCATACGATGTTTGGTGTCAGCTATCCAAAAATGGACAGGGGTAATGTTCGGTTTGTTTTAGTTTTGGACACAGATGTTTTGTTTTAGTTTGGGTGTAGTTACTATAAGTTAAACTAAACGCGCTTGTGTACCCCACCATCAGTAAACTCTTTTTCGAAGAAATTGGCTTGCTGGAATGGGTAATTCCTTCTCTTACATTTTACATTGAAGTAATAGGTAATTATGTCCTTAATTTGGAATTGTTTTGTATTTTTTAAGACTTAAAATTACACACACACACATATATATATATATATATATATATATATATATATATATTGTGATTCATATATTTTAAATAATTTTTCAATTGATAATTGTGATTGTTTTTATATATTTAAATATATATATATATATATATATATATATATATATATATATATAATTGTGTCGAGTGGTAAGGATGAATGTCTTAGTTTGGCAAGTATGAATACGATTTTAACTATGATGATTATTTTAGACGGTTGATGTTTTCATTTTTAATGATATTGACGAGGCAGTCCTTTGAAATGATAATTCATATTTTATTGCACATTAAATATATAGCGTTCCGACATAAAAAAAAGCAGACTCAAAACTAGCTGCAGCAGATTGACACATATTGAAGGCGAAGACAAAGAGACAAAAAGGGAGTGAGAACAAAGAACTCTCGCTTTTTATACTGGGCAGTGAAGGTCGCGTGACTCCTTCCAACTAAAGCCACGATTGGTCAGAAACTGTCGATCAGTTTCTATCACAATCTTGCTATTCGATTACGATTAAAATCTCGACCATGCGGGCTGGCAAGTTACAATAATTAAACGCGCGTACTGGAGGACTGGACTAATGAATTAAAAAGTTACTGAAAAGGATATTAAAGGGAATATATATATATATATATATATATATATATATATAGTTATGTTGCATCTTTGTTTGTTATTCAAGTTATACCAAGTGTGTATCTATGTGAAAAATGTTTCTTTTTAAATTATAATATTTTGCTTTTGAGAAAGGGGCTGTCTTTTCCATTTTTGTCCGGGGTGGCAAAATTGCTAGAGCCGGCCCTGACCAGGGTTTCAAGAAATCTTAAAACATCACTGCTTCTAGTTCAATTTTATAAACTTTTTTGGCTATAATCGAGACAAAATATGGAAACAGTATTCAATTATGTTCCCTGCTAGAAGGAGGAGGGGGTAAGTAAGTAATTTATCTTGAAGGGAATAGCTGCATTGAATCTAAAAGTGATTAGTAAAGAAGAATTATTTATACATTCGGAAGAGAAACCGCGGAACCTTTGAAAAGCATGAATAAAATCTGAGAATAAAAATACAAGCGATAGTAATCAATTATATTTTTGGTAAAAAATTAAAATTCATTTGCACTGGTTTAGAAATGTTGCTTTAGAAAAGGGCCGAAGGCATTTGATGTGACTTTTGGAAAGTTGAGAAAGTGCTTTTGGAGTTTTTGTCTGAATCAAGAGAAAGCTGAGCCTGGTCTGCTTCCCATACATCAATGATGTGTGGGAGGTTTCGACCCTGTAATCTTATTCTGATACTCTTTGAGACCCTGTAGTTTCAAACAAGCTTGGACAGAAGAGAGAGTAAAATAGTTACAACCTCGTTTAGCCAAGGTGTCTGCTAATTGGTTCCCATACAGGTCCAAATGATCCACTAGATATGAATAGCGTGTGGTAAAAAAACCAGTCTTAACTGGAGGAAAATAGAAATGGTGTCTTTATATCTTCCAAAAAATTATTAAGGTGTTGAAGTGAGCATCGATTCAACAATCGCTGAATATCTCGTTTAGTATAGACTCGAAACCCATAACAATTTCAATCAATTCACTTCAAAAAACATAACAAAAGTTAGGATTGCGTTGATAAAAGGATATACGGATTTCTTTGAGGAAATTTTTATAAATGCCTTAACCAACTAGATCAGCCATTCTATTTAGCTTCAGTAAAATCTTTGACATCTTTAGGAATATCATGTAAGACCTCCACGTTGTTAAGTTTCCATATATTTATAATGTTTTCAAAATAGTTGAGCCAAATTATTCAGATATATCAGATAACAAAACAAAAAATAATGTCAAGAAAGTATTAGTTTTACTAATTAAAATAAAATTTAATTGTATTGTAAATCTCTGCAATAATTCTCTTAGCGAATCATACATTAGTAAATTATAACTTTAACCACACTTCGTTCGGAATAATAAAGAAAAAATGTCAAATCTCAATAAAATTTACAGAAAACTTTTTGTAAATTTTGTAACCGCGGAAACCGAGTGCTTATGTTAACCAACTGAGGGCTACAGTTGCTTCTGTCCAATCGTAGGTTCGAGTCCAAACGCCGCTAAAGACTGTGATATCCCCCTGCCTGAGGGTACCATCTCTTCATCTACGCATTCTAGATTTGTGGGAGGAAATAATTGATCACTCAAGTTAGCCATAATAAATCCAATTTATTATTGTCTAAATGTATTGAACAACACAAGTCTTACTATAGGAAGACAATCAGGAGTGATATAACGTATTCCTAAATTCTAAGTAAGTAGGCGCTTGGAATCTGAACCACTTATCTTTAAACAAAGCTATCCTATGAACCTTTATCTTCCTAAATTTCTTTTCCTTTCTGAAGCCCGTTCTATAATTACACTTTTAAGTTTTAATGTCTTACCATCAGCTCACGGCGTTCAGCATCTCAGCTTCCTTTCTCCTTCTTCTTCGCGATTATAAAACCTTCACTATATATCTACTAACTAATCTGAATATCGAGGTTTCTTCTTGAGAGCATTGACTGTGAATTAACTCAATGCTGGCCCCAAAGATTCCCCAAGAGGATTAATAGGAAACACGCGGTAAAGCCCCATCACAAGACCTACCATGTAAAGATGCTGATGTTCGTTGAGATTAAAGTGTTCTCCCAATAGCATGATAGGAAAACTTGAAGAGTATTGTACCAGCTCGTCACGAGACAATAATCTAAAGTTACGAGGACCAACGTCATTAACCTTCGTGCTGTTTCGAAGTGAATTGTTAAAAACAACCAGTCACTCTTCCGTGATTTTTACAAGACAGTGCCTGAAGTATGGAAGCACAAAGTTTTAAAATTTATAAAATTTTTTAAAATTTCTTGTATTTTTCAGGCATTTTCTTGAATTCCTTTTCCCATTTATTATGATAATTTCGAACGCCCTTTATAAAGACTCAATCAATTTTTAGATGAATAAGGAAATCATCATAAGGAAATCCAGTTTATGAAAATTACAGGAGCACAAAACTTGTTTCTAAAATTGGTTCAGCGTCATAAAATAACCTTACAATATTTGAAATATTTAAACAATAATGTAGCGATTTTCTTAATAGTATAGTTATTGTGCAGTATTTTTGAACTCTAATGGTAAATGAACTAAAAATATAGGATGCGCATCGCATCAATTCTGTTTTACTTATTTCACAAAATAAAAATTTCCCTACCTCATTTAAATTGTTAGAATTTATGCATTTCTTCGACTCAAAAATCTATTGCGAAGTAAAAACCTGTGGATCTGGAAATCTTCGTAGAGGAGAAGTCATGTTTAGTGCTGCCATCTGTTGAACTAAGTCAGAAATAGATTAGCATTAAAAAAATTGTATTTTTATTCTAAAAATAAATTAAAGCCACATTTTGTAAGAAAATACAGAAATAGCATTCGCATCCAAAATATTCATCATATTAATTGTAAGATATTTTAATAAACTCAATTAACTCCCAGGATAAAAGTTTGCTAAGATGAATAAAGAATTTCCAGGTTTTAAGCATGTTTACTAAAATATACATTTAAAAATTCAAAAATTTCAAATATGTAGCCAAATTGATATTGTTAAAAATATATAAAATCTGAATTTGAGATAACATAGCTAAAAATAAGTATTTCTTATTAATTCTGGAATTTTCATTATTTTATTTCAAAATATGAATTCTAATACAATCGAAAATTTTAGTTCTAAAGAAATAATAAATGAAATAAATAACAAATTTTGTGCATAAAATAAATTTAAAAAACACAATTAGTTTTATGTCAAAATTTTTTTAATTCTCTAGTCTATGGTACTTTTTAAACATATTTTAATTTAAGTACATTGGTTACATCAACATATCTAACTGCTTCAGCTTTTCATGTTTGCACTTGAATATAACTCCTGATATACACAAAGTTACCATTATACTTGTTTTCATGTGTGATCATTGTATATGTTGGAGCATAGAAGGGAGCTTAGATGGGATATTAAATGATTAAACTATTCTATGTTTTTATTATTATGAGTTGGTTTATAGTCAAGATTTTTAAAACACACAATTCGGCCTTTTACTTAATTTAATACTAAGTTATTGCAGAAGTGGAAAGATTAAATTTAAGACAAATCATATAAAAAAATAAGATTTAAGGCTCTGAACTAACAGATATTTATTTATCTAAAGCAGTAGTGCTTAATTCAACAAAAAACTACTAAGCCATTAGCAATGAAAATTAAAGTACTATTTCTTCATGAGAATGTGATGGTTTTATTCTTCTTTCGAATAATTCATATTTAAAAGGCTTGTGTGAAACAATGAATTCTAAAATTTCCTTCTGCATTCTTAGTAAGAGCGAAAAAGGTAGCATTGTTTAAAAAAATTTCAGCTATATGATAGAAAAATAGGTATCCTAAGTACAGTAATACCTCTCTCTCTCTACTTACGCGAACCCAGAGTTACGCGATTTTCAAAAATCTTGTCAATTCGTCTTTTTTTCTTGTCAATTCGTCTTTTTTCTTGTCAATTCGTCTTTTTTCTTTCTTTCTTTTATCCCCCTAATCAATGAAACTTTAGCGGAATTAATGCCAGAAGCAGCTGAGATTGATAATGTGATTTAAAAAGTTATTGATCTTGCCAGGCAAATAAATTTTGAAATGAATAGTGATGACGTACAAGGGATGTTGAATTTCCACAATCAGGAGCTGTCAGTTGTTGAGCTCATAGAAATGCATGTGTGAGCAAGACATTGAAGAACTTGAGAAACAAAATCTTTGAGCTAGCTACTTTGTTGTGTATTTTATGAAACCTTCTACAACAAAATAACTTCAGTTTGCGATTTTGTATTTGTGTTATCTAAGATTGTACAGAATTAAACAAGTTATTTTTTTAAAGTAATATTTCCTTTCTCTCTCGTCTTCGGCCCCAACTAAAAATGACTTACATGAATTTACAGTCGAACCTCTATATTGTAAACTTTTCTATATAGCGAACTTTTTCCTAGAACCTTTAACATTTCACGATTTTCTTCGTAAAATAACCTCTCTATAGCAAAGTGCATTTTCTATATAACAAACTTTTTCTTCTTTTGTGATTCAATTTTTTTCTCCCTATTTTTAACGTATTTCTCTGAACATTTCAAGTTATTCTCTCTTTAACACATTTTATGGTGGTCATAAATCTTTGAACTAGTTTTATTAAATCCTAGCTCGCCGACAGCAACAAAGTTCTGGACGTTTCATCCAAAAAATGCAACTTTTAACAACCTTAATGTCCAGTTCATTAGAAATTCTTTAATATTACTTGTGTGCTTTAAATTAGAAAATGTCCTTAAATTTCGTTAATTGTAATATAAAATTATTTTCTTGATATTGAAAATACAGTGTGCTAGCAGTTTTTCTTTCTTTTTCTTTCCTTTTTGATGTGTAAGAAATAAACATATATTAATTTTAAAAAAAGGTGTGAATGATTACTTTTATTAATATATAGTGTTTATGAATTTAAAATTTCTTTTATGTGGTTTATAAAGTATATTAAAAGATGAACCTCTTCTATAACGAATTTTCCATATAACGAACTTTTTTCCGGGATTTAGTGACTTCGTTATATAGAGATCCGACTGTATATGCGAAATTATACCCTAACTTACGTGGTTAACCCTCAGTCCCACCTATTGCGTAAGTTCAGGATATTACTGTATCGTATTCTTGCTATAAAAATATTTTTGTGTGTGTGTGTCTTCTTGCAATACTTATGAGTACGTGATGTCTCAATAATAAGGTCACGAGCATCACGGTCAGCAATGTTTCATTTGATTCGTGAGTTCGAATTCTGATTCTGACAGACAGTATTTGAATAAAGGAAGCTGACGTTTTTCAAACGGAGTTGAGTGGAATCACGTTTGAAAATAATCTTGATGTGTAATATAGAAGTAGGGGAATGAGGTGTCAATTATTTATTAAATATTTTCGAATGAAATTTTCAGCATTCGATTGAATCAATTAAATCTTTATTACTTACTTCTTTTGCAGTTTTCAGAGTACATTAAATGGCATTTGATTCTATAAATTCAAATCATGAATCATTCACTATTAAACCTCGATTCGATTTTTCTTCTAACATCGCATAAACATGCGACATTTTGTATGCAAAAACCTTCTTCAAGTGCTTTTAATTATCTCTTTATGTGAAAACTGATTGCTGAAATTTCCTTCGGTATAAATCGAAATTAATTAATAATTTCTTTATGGAGAAACTACTGATATTTAAGTCAGCTCATTTCGTAAGCCAAAGTTTGAGAGCTCGATCCCGGCTGGAGTCAATAGCTTTTCTTGATGCGAAAATCGTAGACACACATGTTATGATTATGTGCCATGTAAAATATCAATTTGGCTCTGGTACTCCCGACAATATATATATATACATATATACACATATATATATACATATATATACATATATATATATATATATATATATATACATATATATATATATATATACATATATATACATATATATACATATATATACACATATATATATATACATATATATATACATATATATATACATATATATACACATATATACATATAATATACATATATATACATATATATATATATATACATATATATATACATATATATATATATATATATGCATATATATATACATATATATACACATATATATATACATATATATACATATATATATACATATATATATACATATATATATATATGCATATATATATATGCATATATATATACATATATATATATATATACATATATATATATATATATATATATATATATATACATATATATATATACATATATATATACATATATATATACATATATATATACATATATATACATACATATATATATACATATATGTATATAATATATATATATATATATATATATATATATATATATATATATATATATATATATATATATATATATATATATATATATATATATATATATATATATATAGGCAATATCATGGCAATATTTAGCATCCAACGAGAGCTTGAATTAAAATTAATTCAAGAGTCTAAATGTAGAAGAGAAAACCGTTACTAGATGGTGTCAACATAAAATGGTTCCCCCATTTAGAGACTTGCCGTAACTGCAGCTCATTAGGGGAAAAATGTACTAATATATATTCAAGGTACAATGTGTGCTTGCGCGATATTTAGTAAATGAAATAAATTAATTAAAATGACCTGTAACAAGAAATTAAAGTAAATTTAGATATTGAAATTCATTGGGAAATTCACTTCAGATAAGCTATAAATAAAGACGTTATTTTATTTATTTAAACTTCCTACCTCGATTGGGTCTGTGATCGACCCATTCATATAAATTATTTTGTGTTATCAGACTTGAGTTTCACAATTATGACATATTTTTTTAATAATTCCATGAACAGAGTTAAATTCGTTTAGTTTATAACTTTCTCAGATTCGTAGTATTGTTTTATTAACAAATGAAAACAAAATATGATTTCACTCTCTCTCTTGACTGGGTCTAATCAACCGATATCAACAGTACGCAATGGGTACCGGTCGAAATACAGCGATTGTTAATTATTCACGATTTCCATCATTGCTAAAAATTATTGAGAGGAATTATCGTTAGAATAAAAAAAATCAAACAATTTATTGTCAATGAGTTTCAATGATCACGTAATAGAGCAACATTTTCAACTTATTTTGTTTCAAACTGAATATAACTCTGTTGTAAAATAGTAAATAGTGTTACGAATTTTGTGTAAAGAATATTTAAAATAGTGTAAATAATTTATATCTTTGCGTGTAATACGTTTATTACTCTAAGTTGCATTTATTTTATGTTAAAATTGTAATATTCTCCAGAGCAAAGCCATTTCTTACATTATAATGGCGATTTAATGGAAACTTGGCGAAATTTTGGCGATAGAGCCAATTTGGCATTATTTTTGGCAACCCTTCTGGCGGCTTGGTGACTATGTTGGCGACCCTTCTGGCGACTTGGTGACCATGTTGGTGACCTTTTTGGGTGAATTAGTGACCATAAGGATTCTTCTGGAAATTACAGGAGAAATCTATCAATACCACGATTTATAACACAAGCGGATATATTTCGAAAGATCCTTGAGGCATATAAATAGGGAGTCACTCATCGAAACTGAGACTTTTTTTTTACCGTTGAAGAGTCAATCAGCGATTAGTTATTATTTCGGCTGTTGAATAGGACGGGCGTGTACTCGTGAATAATCCTTTACATACTTATATTTTAGACACTGATAGTTATACCTAAACACCGTAGGTGTGAAGGCCTTCTGAGATTTATTCTGCAGATATTGCTGTTGGGTCCTGTATTTCAAAGATTGTTTCGACAATAAATTTCCATCACTCCTGAAGAACTGTCTTGATATTTGTGAATGATTTGCATAAAATCCTTTAACCCCAATCTACGTAACAAAAAAAGATTTTTCATACCACTATACTGCCATAATGTCGAAGTTTCAGATGATAAAAATAAGATATTATCTATGATTTTATATTATTATAAAGCTAAAGCTTGTGTGAGTAGATAATAGTGGTAAACTAACTGCCACATATACATTCAAAAATTATTTCTTTTTATGCACGTAAATTTTTCTTATTCTTAAAAGAAGTCTCGCAACAAGCACCTATTCCTAAAGGAACCTACAAAACAGCTAACTAAACTTCACAGAAACGAAAAGATGGAAAAATATTCCAGTTACAGTAAAGAAGAAACTGGCAATCGTAACATGTGAAAAACCAGAAAATATCAAAACAGCTAAAATAGGAAGGTGAAAAGTATACAAAACAAAGAGAGATCGAATATGCAGAAGGGTGGCTTCCTTGGCTTTTCTTTGCAAAAGGCAAGCAAATATGAATTGTAAATCTTGTCATAAAAATTCATGTTGCTTCCAAGCTTTTAAGTTCCTTTGTATACATTTTATTCAAAGAGATTGAATGAGAAAGGAGTAGGGGAACAAGAATGAAAATGGGGGAGAGAGATGAAAAATTAAGCATTTGTTGTCTATATTAATAAACACAAACAACACAACAAAATAAACAAAGAGTATTTATTATGACGTAGAATAAATATATGCCATACTGAGTCTAACAGACTAGAACAGGCAAAATGTTATTTTTTTTTCAATAGTAGTTAATTCAGCATTTCTCAAACTGTGGGGTGAGGGGATGATAACCCTACGACAGGGGTGTGGGCATATTGTAAAAGTCGAAAACAAAAGGTTACTTAAAAATTATTAATTTACTGAAAGTAAACAAACAAAATGCATTTTTACACAATAAAAGGTAAAATACACATTTAAACTGATGTCATACACTTATAAATGTATCAGTACTGCACAATGTATATATATATTTTATAATTATAATTTAACAATACTAAGCTAAGAGCTAGTTTAATAATTACAAGTGACCCATGGGTTTGTCATATATAAAATTATATGCAAAAATCTTGATAATTTGTACGGTTTATAGTTAATCCCTTGAATGCCGATTAAAAATCACGAGATTCGCTCCCCAATTCTATCGTTTAACACGTAGGTGAGCGTATCTGGTGTATTCAGGGGAAGAAAAGGAATAAATAATCAAAAATCGTCTGAAATAAGTAAAACCTTCGTAAACACTATCAAGTTCATTTTATTTCATTCCAAATCATATATAGCGTCGCACAGAAAAGATCGTACTTCAGAAAGACGTAATATACGTCCGGGGCAGTTAACACACTGACTTAGCGAGATGTTTATATTCGTCAGGGGCTCTTAACAGGTTAAAGTTGTATTGTAGCCTTAGCGCCAAAGGATAGTATTATTGAATTCAATACACTGTTGTTGTATGGTGGGGAGGGGGGGAGATGAAAATTATGATTGAATATTGGGTCGCAAATATGGAAAGTTTGAGAAGCACTGAGCTAACTGTTGATGACCTTATTCGTAGTATATTAATTTTATGCTAATGATATAAAAAATTAGGGTAAAAACTTAAGAATATATTTAAAACGCATGTGTAATACTTTTAACTAGAAGTAAAAAAAGCTGTTGTTAATAGTTTTTAATTCTCAAAAATCAGTTCCGGACCATAAATAAGCATTTTGTATTTAATTTTTTTAATTTTCCATTTATACTTTTCTTTACTTGAATATGTCTCAAGTAAACCCAAAATGCTATTTTCTCAGTCTAAATTATTAATATATTCTTGAATTTCAAAAGACTACTATCAGACAGCAGATGTTACGTTAATGATAATTCGAAGTATAGAGACTTCAATGTATGAACATAAGTTTCTGAAAACACGCCAGTATAATGAAAATAAAGGCACCTGTAAGGAAAATCAACTTGTTGGGAAACTAACTTTGGAATGAAATTCTTTCGAATATTGACTTCAAATGATCTTAGTTATATCGTCACAAGTTATTCATATTTAGTAACAGAAGATTGTGAATATTCAACACACTACAAGTTTTGATTGAAATAATCGATGATTGTTCTGTAAGAATGGTTTATCTGTATCGAACTTTTAGCTTAATAAATTTTCTTTACATAAAATCATTAACTTGAAAAAAAAAACACTTGGGAAAATTTAATTTTTTTAAGCCGTTCTTCCAAATGGATAAGTGGCCGTGGTAGCCTAGAGGACAAGGTAACGGACTCGTGACCAGCATGTCATGAGTTCAAGCCTTGTACCGTTGAAGACCCTGCTGTGTAGGGAAGCGATGCACGTTGATCTGTCGAGAGCTCTGACGTCATCCCGTCGGTGTGCTGTGGTAGTTAGGAGAGGGGGTGCCAGATCAGGTGTCGTCCTCATCACTTGACCATGATTCAAAATTATGAGGTCCGTCGCCAAAAGCCCTTGTATAGCTGAACAGTGCGACGTTAATATTCAATAATCCTAAGACTTTCAGATTGTATATTCTTATAGTTAAGATCATTCTGTCAGGACAATTGAATAATTTATGAACATTGCTATTCTATTAGAAGAACGTTTGATTCATAGAAATAGATAGGATTTAATCGATATTTGAATACAGGATTTTTAGTTTATTAAATTAAAGTCAGTGTGTCATTCATGTCATAGAATTTGATTTAAAACAGTTTCAAATAGAAATTAAATTACCTTTCTCATGTAAAATTCTTTGAAAAGGTACTTTCTCTTTCCACATCGTCTCCCGATGTTTTCAATCAGTTCATATCTGTAGCACAGCAATTCAAAATATATATGGATCACATTCAAGTCAACCGCGGCCACCAAAAGCGTAACTTTAGTGAAATAAAATTCATAGATTCATAAAAATTCATAGATAAAATTCAAAATTCTATTGGCTAATCAAACCCCACACAACAACTGCCAGTACCCATCACGATCAAATCTGCGGAATCAATGTTCGGAGAAGCAATCCACTTACATAGTAAATGAATTCGCTCATTTCATTGACGAGAAAATGCTTCTTTCAACAAATACATTAGATCGTTTTCGATAACACTCATAAGATAACTCTTTCTGCGCAACAAAACGTGAAGATCTTTGCTTTCAACAGTTAACGCAATTTGCCTTTATTCAAGGACAAGTAAGTGCTTTAATTGGATGTGTTAAAAAGATTAAAAGAGATTTAAATTTGGTAAACACGTTCTAATCCAGTTTGTTAATTTTTGAAATTACTTACCGAGGTGTACTGCAAATATAATTTGAGTGTTATTTGAAGTCCCGCCTATCATTTTTATAGAAAAATAAATTTTATGAAAATTACAAATAAAGGTTTGTTTGAAAGAAATATAAATTATTAACTAATACATATATTTTCTATAATTTTAAAGCTAGGATTCTGTTACATTTAAAGAAAGCTATGACAAAGCTCCAATTTCTATTTTGAATTATTATTGTATCCATAAAAGAGTTATAAGAAAAAAGTAAAATTATTCGTATTTTCAAACGTTACCGGGATAGTCTTAAAAACCTAAGATGGAAGGAAACAAAAAATAGCAATTTAATTATTCCTTTAACCCCCGGGAGAATGCGCGCATTCGTTACTAACGTTAGTAGTCTTGCGAGATGACAGAGCCAACCCAATCTTTTTTTTTATAATTATTTTTATTCCATACGATAGAAATCGCGTAATTCTAGTGAAGAATTTAATAAAGAAAGTGTGCTTTCTACTTTTAAGGATTTTTCAATTTTTCGTTAATTACTTGAGAAAAAATCCAATCAAACTGAACTAAGGTGTTTCAAATATGCGTTACTTTAATAAAGGACACAAATCACAGACAGTACAGGAATGATATTTGCAGGAAAACTCTCATATCTTGTTGAGTGAGTGAATATTAACGTCGCACTGTTCAGCTACACGAGGGCTTTTGGCGACGGACCATGTAATTTTGAACCATGGTCAAGTGACAAGGACGACACCTCCTCTCCTAACTACCACACCACACCAACGGGAGGACGTTTCAGCTTTCAATAGATTTAACGTGCATCGCTTCCCCCCACAGCGGGTCTTTAGTGGTACTGGGCTCGAGCTCATGATATGCCTGCCATGATCCGATACCTTGACCACTGGGCTGCCGTAGTCCCTTCATATCTTGTTGAAGTTATTGTAGTTTTATTGTCTTTTGATGATCGACAAATAGCATGAACTTTTTCTTGCTTGTGTCTTTTTGACAAGGTGCAGTGGAACTCGTGGCACACTTTTGGCTTTATATCTTTCTTGATGGAGTTTTTAGGTAGCATTTGAAAATTTTCCTTTCAATTCAAACGTTTCATGTTCATCGTTTTTCTGAAATTTACTTTCGCTATGTTTACTATCCATTATTCCATCAAGTTCTTCCTTGATTGAACAGTTTCAACTTCATCCGATAAAGATTGTAGATGCCCATTTCTTTTTTATATATTCTGTTCGTTTATATTTATAAACCATAATGAGTCATTCAACACAGCTATAAATATCACTAAGTCGCTCACATGGGGAAAATGTAGCCCGTTCATATAATATTTTGGAATAAAAATGGTGTCGTAGGGAACTCGGTTACCCCAAGCAAGGTATTCGACTACGTTCGGAACCATGATTTTAAAAAAGCACATAAATGGATATTTTACATGATATTTAGTGTCACTTAGATTAGAATATACGGATAAAATTGTTTTAAGAACATTTTGACAAAAAATAAATAAATACAATATTTTGGCAAAAAATTTACTTAGAATAACCTTTTTTCAAAATGTTCTCCTTTTGTAAAAAAATGCTTCTAAAATAATAATATTTTGCTTATATAAAGCAAAGACTTCTTCAGAGAGTCTGAACTTTTTTTTTTTTTTTTTTGAAAAATTCACATTATTTTCAGAGTTACAACCAATTGAAATAATTATCGGCGTTTTTCTTAAAATTTCTCCCCTCTGTTGTCGTAAAACATGAATAAACCCACTTCTAAGTTATATATTTCAAAATTCTAGTTGAACCTGAGTACAGTGGTCTGAGCTATATACAGGCAAAATATTATTAAAATAGAAGGATTTTTCACAAAAGGAGAATATTTTGGAAATTGGTCATTCTATGTTAATTTTTTGTCAAAATATTGTATTCAAATAGATTTTTTATAGTAATAATATTCTTAAAACAATTTTATAAACATTTTCTAATCTAAGTGACACTAAATATCATAAATATTATCCATTTATACGCTTTTGCAAAATCACGGTTCTGAACGTAGTCGGATACCTTAAGATTATAAAGAACGTTTGCCATTCCCAAAAATGAGGGATATATGTGATACATACATTTTAGTTTGCCATAAAGACGTGTTATAGAAGGATACTAACAAGGCCATCTGTAAAAAATAAACAATTTTCCCAGAATTAAAGATTTCGTGCGCCTGAGGAGATTCTGTGCTCCGCGCGCCCGCTCCAGGTTTAATAACACACAATGTAAACATTTCATTTGAGTTTGCTTTTCACGCAAATATTAGGAAACTGAAACTTATTGTTTGTTATAATTACTAGGATGATTTTGTAAATATACACACAGGTAAATACATTATATTTAAGTAATAAAACAATAAATAAAGGAAGAATTATAACTTTTATAGCTTTTCTTTAAAAGTACTAATGACGCCAAATTCGCCCATCTGGGAAATATTCTTGTTAGTATCTCTGGATTACTGTTGAACAAAAGTTGGATATCTCAATAGCAAAATTGTAGTATTAATTATATTTCTTAAGTATATTTAAATGTTTATTTTGTAGTCTAGATGCCTTAGAATGAAATACAATGAAATAAAATGCATGGCAAGTTTTAATATGAAAATAAATAAATAAATAAATAAAACAAGTTTTTGCTTCGAAAAAGATGCAAAAGAATCTAGAAAGAGATTTCCTAAACTCAAAAAATTCAAATATTCAAATAATATAGTTCAAACTTTACAATTGCAATACAATTCAATGATACAATTAACAATTTAATAGAAATTTGCATTTGCTTTTGCGAATTTAAATCATTCATTATAAGTTACAAAATGAGCACTTTCCTCCTCGTTTATACTTAAATAAAAGGATCAACACAATTATCTGAAATACATCGGTAAGTAGAAAATGTGTGAAACATTACAGAAGCGCAGAAATGTGCATTCGCATCTCATACGGGAGTATAATTTGTTAATGAATATCCCCATCTTGAATTTTTGGTAACAGTTCTCTACTCATTTCTTTTTTGAATAAAACACTCAAAGATTATTCAAGCTACTTTTCGTTTTAGATTGAAATATTTTTATTTAAGCTCATAACTTATAGTTTTATAGAACTTGTTCAATAGACATAATCCGAATTTTTACAAAATTAGTTAATATTTTGATAGTAAAGCTGTTTGATATTGTTTTTTTACATCCAAGAACATTATATAACTTTCAAATTTTTAAACACACACACATATATATATATATATATATATATATATATGTATATATATATATATATATGTCATGATTTTTAAGATAGAATCAGATTAAAGTTAGAAAAGTGAATACCTTTATTCGATCATTTGTACATCTGTTCTGACACCAAGAGCAGAGAGGAAAAAGCACGCCATGGTGGGGGTTTCAAGTGGATAACACTTGAAAAACATATGGTAAGTATCGCTGCTTTGAAGAAGGTGCTTGCAAGTTAATGCTGACATATGTTGACTATTAAATCTAACGATCTGGAATTAGACATGTTTATTGGCTAGGCCAAATGTTCGGAAGAAATAAATGGGTGATTAGTTTGATACTTGAAGATGGGACTGAGAAAGATGATTCAAGTGCTAGATAGGGAATTTAATTTTTAATCTAATTTAATTATCCTTACATTTGCCCCCCAATTTTAAAAGGGAGTCATGGCGTGGTTTTGTTCTCTCATTACAAACTTAATCAATTTTCAATAAACACAAAACAATGCATAACATTATTTAGAAAGACATATTAAACACAGTAGAGATATTTAAGCAATAGTAATACTAAAATCAAAAAGCAATACAATAAACGAAACTATAACAACAAACACAGTAAGAACACTTCCAACGTATCAATTGATAAACATAAATTTCCATACATATAATTGAAGATTAGCTTGTTCAAATCTATTCGACATCTAGAATAAGAGCTCGCGTTTCCTCCTATTCCTTCATAATAATAGATTCGTATTATAGCTAGTAGATATTGTTTTCTTAAAGAATTATATATTGGAAAATAATATCATATCAAACAATAAGATTGTAAATATAAAAAAAACATGATATCATACAAATGTTAAAATAATAATTTTGCATAAAAATCTACTCTGGCGCCATCGTAGTAATACCTTATATTGTTACACATATTTTGCTTACATGAAATACATTTTTTTAAAAAGATAAAAAAAACATAGACACTAATAAAATGAAATTATTAATCATATGAAAATGATGTACAACACACAACTTATAAGCACTATTCAACACAATAAACAACATTTTATTTCATATGCGTTACAAAATATAAAAATTATAAGAATGTAGGAATAAAAGAATATAATAGCACTTTTTTATTATCTTGAATCGGACAAGTGGACTCATTTCAATAATAATTTTTAGTATTTCTGAAACTTTTTCACAATATTCATCGTAACTTAATATCGCATGCAATATTTTGAATCTTTCCGTAACCTTCTAAAAATACGTTTCATAGACAAAAATTCTTGAGTTTCTCTTGCATCACACATTCACTAATAAAACTGTATCACCTTACTTAATTTTGAACACATCTCTCTGAGAAATCTGCGTCATCAACTCATAGATGTTCAGGGATGCTGATAAGAAACAATGAGAGGTGTACATATCAAATTAAACAAGTTTGTCCTCTTAATGTTTCGAGACATATACAAAATTATAATGATTGTATTCTCCCTCATCCACTGCATAATATCCAAAATTAAACTTCAAGTTATTAATTTAATTTTAATTTTAGATAAGGAAAATTTCGAGAAATAGTGAATCCTGATATATGGCCGGTATATCAAACACACAATTTCAAAATAAAAAAAATTAGATGACATGCAATAAGATTACTGCTGAATAAAATAATTAACAAAATAATTGAATTCAATGGAGAAAAGGAATACAACTTGACTTTACTTTTGTTTCTTATAAAAATCAATATCTCTAGTATTAGTTCTCTCATTAGTCATTTTTCTAAAAACTTAATTTATATCTTTCACTTTAAAACACCAATTTCCATCATAACTCTTAACTCATTCAACATCTTAAGATAAAATTATGAGAAGTATATTAAAATTTCTCAAAATTTTGTATGATTAAACCTATATACTTTGCTTTTCTCAATTAAAATATAAAGAAAATATCTCATTTGTAACACAACTATATTATAAAAATTAAATACCATATCATATCATATATTATTCTTTTTCGCCGAAAAGTCTTGTTAAGCAGAACTCAGTTATTTCTGTATTACGTAAAATGTTTCTTTTAGTTATTATTTTCTTCTCATTATTATGGGTATTTTGTTGATGTAATTTAACTGAAAAATTTCAGAGGGATGAAAATGTCTTAAACGAACTGAGTGAACCAATTCAGTGTCAGTTTTATTAAGAGCATTGGATCTATCAATTTCAAATAATACATCAGAACATTTTCTTAAAACGGGCCTGAATAAGGGGGACTTAATTTCCTTGTATTGGGGTATTGAAATTCCTCATACATTACTAAGTCACCAACCTTGAAATCAGCTTCCTGAAATTTTTTATCATATCTAATCTTATTTATTTTATAATATTGTTCTGTTCTTTCTTTGGCTAATTTTCTTGCTTCCTCTAAGGGAATATATATATCATTATCTTTTAGCGAAATTTCGAAAGGTAAATTACCATACATTAAGTAGGTTGGAGGGAAACCTGTTATTGTATGTGGAGTTTGATTATACTGATGGGTTACTTTTTCTAGAATTTTTGTCCATGGGACTTTATTTGAACTATTACTAATTTCACATTTTAAGCGGGTAATGATGGTTTGATTTACACGTTCAACCTTTCCATTGGTTTGTGGCCTGTGAGAAGTAGTTAATAATTGAGTGACATTATTATGTTTTAAAAAATGCTTAAATTTTGAAGAGGTGAACGCAGTATTTCTATCACTTAAAATTTTTTCCGGTATGTGATGCTGAAAGATTTGTCTTAAAGAATTTATATAAGTATCTGTTGTTGCATTTTTTGATGGGAAAGTCCAAATGTACCTAGTTGCATGATCAATAATAATGTGTAAATATTTTTTAACAGAGTTGTAATAATTTAAACCACCTACACTATCTATCGATAAAAATTCAAAGGGTTTTTCACAAAGGGGAAGTGATTGCATCAGTCCGTATTTTCTCTGAGGTGACTTCTTATTTATTTGACAAGTTTCACAGTGTTTCACATAATTTCGTATATCAGTAATAATGTTTATCCAATAATATTGTGGTGATATTAATTTTAACATGGTAGCTACACCAGGGTGGCCAAATTTTTATGAGTTGTTTCCATTAATTTCACTCTTAGAGCTTTGGGTACAATTATTTTAGTTAAACCTTGTCTTTTAACTACAAAAACACCATCTCTCTTAAAACATTTAGGAGCTGATGTATTTTCTATATTTTGAAAATGACTTATTTCATTGATATCTAATAAAGGTTCTGGGGGTGTATTAATTATATGAAAAGCAATAGATTTCTTGTTAACATATCAGCTTCAACATTAGTGCTACCTTTCTTGTATTTTATATCAAAATCATACATCATACCCGTGGGATTTTTGAAATTTTTAAGCCAAACTAATGCATTATGATCGGTATGAACTGTGAAATGAGATCCATGAAGATAGCAATGGAATTTATCTAAACTATCAATTATAGCTAAGCATTCTAATTCAGTTATTGTATAATTAATTTCGTAATTTCTCAGTCGTCTCGAGTGGAATGCAATCGGATGTTGATTTCCATTAGGTTTTTGTTGTTTGAGGATACATGAGATTGCAGTTTTCGATGCATCTACATAAAGATGGCAGGGATAATTTGGATTGAATATAGCTAAAATGGGCTTTGAAATTAAGCTGTCTTTAAGTTTTTGAAAAGATTGTTGACATTCTGGGGTCCAATTCCAATTTTGATTCTTTTAAGAAGATTATTTAAGGGCATTCTTAATTTTGCATATTGAGGAATGAATTTATAATAGAAATTAATACTACCAAGAAATCCTTGTAAATCCTTTACATTTCTAGGGGGTAAAAGTTTTTTAATTATTTCGACATTTGTATTATTTGGAGTGTATGACCCTTGTTTTATTTCATATCCTAAGAAATCAATTGTATCTTTGCCAAATTTACACTTTGATAATTTTAATTTAATATTTTCTATTTCACAAATTTTAAAAATTTCCTCTAAATGTTTTGCATGTTCTTCAATTGATTCCGAAAATACTATTATATCGTCAAAATAATTTAATGCAAATTTTATTTGGTATTTATTTAAAAATCTGTCTAATAGCTCTTTGAAATATAGCTGGAGAATTTTTATATCCAAAAGGCAAACGATTAAATTGAAAAGACCGTAATTTGATGTAAATGCAAGTTTTTCAGATTCATTATCATCTAATTTAATGTGCCAATAACCACTACATAGGTCGATGGTTGAGAAAATTTTGCATGTGTTAATTTGTCTAAAACTGCATCTATTCGGGAATTGGCTCTGCATCTAATTTTGTGATAGCATTTAGCTTTCTATAATCGATACATAATCGTGTACGAGCATTATCCTCTTTTTTAAAAGCCAATGTTATAGGAGCAGCGTATGAACTATAAGATGGTTTTATTATTCCTGCTTTCAATAATGCATCTCTCTAATTGCTTTTTTATTTCCGTATCATCTTTAAAAGATGTCCTATATGGTCGATTTGCAATGGGTAATTCTGAGGTAAGTATTATTTTAGAATTACATTTTAACTCACCCACATCAAACTTATTTTTAGCAAAGACATGTTTATATTTATCAATAATCATATTAATAATATCATAATCACTATTAGGAATTATTTCTAAATTAAACACATTATCAGTTTTCTTAGTGATAATTTTATTATTACTAAATTTAAGAGTTTCATTTTCTTTAATATTTTTCTTAGATTCATAATTTTTTAAAATTTGTTTTCCTCTTTGAAAAATTTTATAATCACTAAAATTAATATTTAATTCAAAAATACTCATAGTTTTAATTAGAAATTATTAAATATTTCAGTTCTACATTTACTATGTGGAATTTAATATTTTCAATGATTTCTCCTATTTTCAATTGTAAAGTAATTGCCTCACTCACCTCAATTTCTCCATTGATGGTGGCAATTTTTGTTTTGATATACTCTACATTGTGGTATCCCTTGATTTGTGATATTATATTTTTGGAATAATATTGACACTTGATCCTGTATCCAAGAGGACATCAACTTGTTTGAAGTTGATTCTTCCTTGGATGATCATAAGTTCTCATGTTTGATGAGGTTGGAATACCGTATTATTGTTTTGTGTTCTTTGACGGGGGTAGAAAGTTGGAGCATTGGATCGCAAAACTGTCTGTCGTTGTGACAATCGTTGGTTTCTCGGATATAGGGTCGGCCACTGAAGTGAAAAGGAAGAGTGATGATAAGGTGATGGAAACTGAGGAGAGTATACCTTATATCTTGTATTGGTTATGGTATCCGGATGTCGAGATTGGTCATTTCTCCAATTCCATCCTTCATATTGTTGTCTATGGGCAAATTGATTCGTATGATAAGGTATTTTTGTCATTGGATACTTTGGGTATATAAGTTCATTCTTACTTGATTTTGATTTTTCTTGGATATCTAAGAGTTTCATTTTTTCCTTCAGTTCCTCTATGTTGCTGCAGCTTTGTAATTGTATTTCTATGGCTCTATTTTCTTTTAATCCTCTTATGATGTAATATTTTTCAGCTTCTTCTTCCATGTTTATCCGGGATGCGATTTCTTTTACTCTGTAGAAATATTCTATGTGGGTCTCTTTTGAGGTTTTTTCTGTTTTAGATAATTGAAGATGAATCTCTGCTGGATTGACTTGTGTTCCGAATTCACGTATTAAATTATTTTTTAGTCCGTAAAAACTTTTAGGGATAGATTGTGATTGGATGTAAGTCTTCACAGCTCCATCTACTAACTTGATTATAAATAGGATTTTCTGTTTCTCTGGTATATTGAAGGAATCGCACGTACTTTCAAAATTTCTAATGAATGTTTAGAAGAGTATTTCCAGGTTATATTTTTGGAAAAAAGTCTGTAGATCTTCAAATCGAATATCATTTTTAATAATGGTTATAGGTTGTTGTGATTTTTCTTCATCAGCATCTAAATTCTCTTCTTGCTTAATTTTAATTTCATTCCTTGTTTCCATTTTTGAAGTATGACTTTCTGAAATCTTGTTAGGAGAAGAGGATGATTCTATTTCTTTGGCGGTAAGAGCGATGTTCTTTCGGGGATTACTAGCGTGTTTCTTTTTCCGTACCATAGATTAATTCTGGTAACCCAACGTCCTCAGCTAACCAATGTAGAGTGCCGTCAGTCTTCCATAAAATTCTTCATATCAGTTATTACTGCAGTTGGCTTTCGTTTTTATATTAAAATATTTTATAAAAAAGATTAGTTTTTTACATTAAGATCGCACACAAAAATCCTGGCGGCTTTAATTCTGTCATGATTTTAAGACAGAATCAGATTAAAGTTAGAAAAGTGAAGACCTTTATTCGATCATTTGTACATCTGTTCTGACACCAAGAGCAGAGAGGAAAAAGCACGCCATGGTGGTGGTTTCAAGTGGATAACACTTGAAAAACATATGGTAAGTATCGCTGCTTTGAAGAAGGTGCTTGCAAGTTAATGCTGACATATGTTGACTATTAAATCTAACGATCTGGAAGTAGACATGTTTATTGACTAGGCCAGTGTTTCTCAAACTGTGGGCACGCCCCCCTGGGGGGCGCGATAAACGTACAAGGGGGGAGCGAGCATATCGAAAATAAAAGATTAAAAAAAATTATTTACTGGAATGAAGTAAAACAAAATACTTTCTGACATAATAAAAAAAATACACATTTACACTGATAATTTATATATCTGCGATATTACGTCATAAAAAATTAAAGCTACTTCTTTGCAAACCAAAATGAGAAAAAACAAAACCCAGACGCATAATCGAAAAAAAAATTTAGGCAGGTAAAAAATTCATCACTGTTATATATTTGTCATCAGATGTAGGCAGCAGAATGTAGCTGCTGCGGTTTGACCTTCGAACTTACTTGTACGGTTAGTTACGTCCCTGCTCTTATGTGTATTTGTTTTTTCATTTAGGGAAGTTGCAAATAAACTATTTCTGCTGCGATTTTTTCCTTGTAAAATATTTTTATGATTTTTGGAAAAGCACAGAGAGCTCTTTGAAGGATTACTTGGCCAAGATTTATTTCTATGAGTTATTCCCAAACATATAAAAAAGCGCAATGAAAAAAACGTTTTACATAATTTTTTTTGAACATCCATATTGTAATAAATACACTTTTATTCCGGATCTGTCACGCGGAGCACAGAGTGCACGAAATCGGTAATTCTGGCAAAACTGTTTAATTTTTACCAATGGCTCTGACACTATCCTCCTGTTTGACAGTCTTAACGTGTGAACTAAAATATATTTGTCACATATCTCCCCCTCTTTTTTGGGAGTGACAAACGTTTTTTTACAATCTTAAGGTACTTGTTTTGACTGAGTTCCCGGTGTGATAACTTTTTTTTCCGAAATATTTTCTGTGTTCTTGAAAGTAGGTGAGTATATTTTCTCTTAATTAAATTATTCACTGGAATTACGATTTTTATTGTGTACTATAAAAATAATTATAAAAAAAGAGATTGGGGTGGCTCAATAACCCCACTCGACCATTAGTATCGCGTGCGTGCCTGCTCCAGGTTTAAAACATGTTGAAGTCTTTTGACTTTAAATATTAAAAATAATACAATTATTTCTCATCGGAATTTTATATTATTGTTCATTATTCAACATCAATTCTAAATGCTAATTCTGTGAGGCTTAAAATTACAGTTCACTTAAAACTAATTATAATTTGAGCAATGATTTTAAAAAAATCATTTTACATTTTTGTAAACATTGTTGCGCACTTGGCTTTACTCTCCTTAAAATTCAGCGATTATATCAATAATGTTTTATTTTCTTATAAATGAAATCGTGCAAATAGCGGGTATTTCAGCCGGTATACTTTTAATGTATCAGTGCTGCACAGAGTATTTTATAACTAATTAATTAATGCTAAATTAAGAACAAGTTTAATAAGTATTAGCGACTTCCATGGGCTTGTCTTACAGAGCAAATTTTTCAAAGGAATGCTTATGATTAGAAATCGACCCACTGAGTTCTTTCTAAAAAAAAGCTGATATCTATATTTTGCCTTCTAAGCAGCCACCGCATTTTGCAATGTATTCCAATTTAAAAATTAGAGAAAGGAAAAATAACATAATAATTATCCTATTACTTAATATTTTTTTGCTTAAAAGCAACATATACAAAATTTAATACTTATGTCATGAATTTGTACGGTATATAATTAAGATTATTTCTTTAGCGTAAAAACAAAGTGCATTATTATTACATTCAGTACATTATTAATGTATAAGGGGGGCGCGATAAAAATTGTGATTGAAAAGGGGGGCGCCAGTTTTGAAAGTTTGAGAAGCACTGGGCTAGGCCATATGTTCGGAAGAAATAAATGGGTGATTAGTTTGGTACTTGAAGATGGGACTGAGAAAGATGATTCAAGTGCTAGATAGGGAATTTAATTTTTAATTTAATTTAATTATCCTTACATACATATATATATATATATATATATATATATATATATATATAACAGGAACAAAATAATTATGTATACAGTTAAGAAATTTTAAGATACATAAGGTATTATTAAATAATTTATAAGTTCGAAATATAGCATATCACACACTTATTCATTAGAAGAGAAGTGAATTAGAATTCTTTTGTACGCGTTGAAACAATTACCCCCCTCTGTTTATTTCGAAAGGGTTTTTTTTTTCATTTTCTTTTTTGCTACCGCTTTTTTGAAATTTAAACAACTTATTCTTATTTGGTGCACTATTTTGGAACATTTTATCGCCACATACAAATTTTTTTTCATTCTCCTGAGAAAGATTTTCTTTAATTAAAATTTGGGCCTTGAACACTCTCATATCACGCTGTAGATAATTTTCTTATTTATTACCCGCTGGTAAATTAACTCTCACCGTATTTCTTCAACATTTTCACAGCGTCAAATTTAACAATTACCTGATTCCATAAACCGTTATCCATCGGACATAACCATTTGGCTGTCTATTATTCTTTCTACTCTGATAAGTCAGAACGCTTGAAATTCTTTGAAACTGTTTGAGAAGATGAAGGCTTTCTGAATGGTCGTCTTTCGCTTCACTGGCACGTTTTCATTGTTGTCTTTGTTCTTATACAAGTCTAACTTTTCATGTGACTTCTAAAATATATTGCTTCCTAGAATCTCTCTATATCTATCGGAGAAAAGCAGTTTTCACACACACTGGGGTAGCCTGGTGGTTAGTGCATCGGACTCCAGACTGGAAGTCCTAGGTTGGATGGCCGATGCCCCCAAATACCCTCCAAGAACACACGAAGTACGTGCTCGTTAAATCAGTGGGTCCTAAAGTCTTGTGGGCTGAATCACGAGTGCAGGGGACTGGAGAATATTTCCCTCCCCTCCAGTCCCATGGCAAAATTGTGGAGGTGGAGATAGGTGGTGTTGCTATCTTTCGTCCCTTCGGGGAATTTCGTCGAGCTAATTCGTACTGTTACCTGTATGGTGCTCAAGACCTAGGCCAACGACAGGCGTACTTCTAGCCCCCTGCGACGATGAATTTCGTGGGCCTCGTTCAGACTACATCAGACAGGTGGCATTAGTCACAACAGCCACACACACTCTCACTCACTCATCACCAGATCTTTGGAACTATATGACCGACCGACTTGAAATTTGTCACAATTTTTTTGCTGTTGTTTTGTTGAGTACAGATCCGCTAAGAACGGGTTTTGCGGACATTAACCTCCAAAGAGGGGTGTGAGAGTTTCTAAGGCGTTACAGATTTTAAAAATGTTATTTTTGAGATGTTCTACAAATTTGAAATTTAGTAAGCACGCTTCTTTTGTTGAGAAGAGATCCGCTGACTGGGGATTTCACGGAAATTGACCTTCCAAAGTGGTTGAGGGGGATAGGGAGGTAGTAAATAGAAAAAGCGTTGCTTTTGAGCTATCAGACCTACAGACTTGAAATTTGCCCAAAGCACGTTTCTTTTGATGCGTAGAGATACGCTAAAACAGAGGTACTGCAATCGACTCTGAAGAGGTTACGGAGGAGGGGCAAAATATAATTATACTCCCGTTTCAGAAATTCTAATCTGGTTCTTTTTAAAACAAGAGAGGAAGGCTATATGAGAATGGTTTTGAACACAATCAAGCGCTTAATGCTAGGGCTTAGATAGCAATAAAATAAAAAAAAATACAGACATTAAACATCATGAATTATCCTGCTAAGGGGGTAACGGGTAGTGGATGCATAAAGTCACTTTAAATACAAAGAATATGCAATTATAATGTTTTTAAAAACATTCTAACACTATTACATCTTCATTGAAATTAATGTGTAAAGAGGGATGACATCACACACACACACATATGCTTATATATAAGTATATAGTTCACTTTTCAAACTATTAACCTGTTAAGGTATCCGACTACATTCGGAACCGTGATTTTGAAAAATCGCATAAATGGATAATTTTCATGATATTTAGTGTCACTTAGATTAGAAAACATGCATAAAATTGTTTTAAGGACATTTTGATAAAAAAAAATTATTTAAATTTAATATTTTGGCAAAAAATTAACTTAGAATAATCTTTCTTCCAAATGTTCTCCTTTTGTGAAAAATGGTTCTATTATAATAATATTTTGCCTGTAAATAGCTCAGACCTCTTTACAGAGGATCAACTAGAATTTTTGAAAAATTCACATTATTTTCAGAGTTACCATCAATTGAAATAATTATTGGCGTTTTTTTCTTAAAATTGCTCCCCTCTGTTGTCGTAAAATATGAATAAACCCACTTCTAGGTTATATATTTCAAAAATTCTCAGTGAACCTCTGTTGAGAGGTCTGAGCTATATACAGGAAAAATATTATTATAATAGAAGCATTTTTCACAGAAGGAGAACATTTTGAAAAAAGGTTATTCTAAGTTAATTTTTGGCCAAAATATTTTATTTAAATAATTTTTTTGTCAAAATTTCCTTAAAACAATTTTATGCATATATTCTAATCTAAGTGACACTAAATATCATGAAAATTATCCATTTATGCACTTTTTTAAAATCATGGTTCCGAACGTAGTCGGATACTTTAAAGCAGCGGTCGCCAAAGTGGTGGTCCACGGACCACTAGTGGGCCACGAGAAAATTTCGCTGGTTCCCAGAAAAATGTGGAATATACTTACTAATGACGTTAAGTTATTTTTTAAGATGCATTGAAACATAATTCAATTCATAACAATACGTGAAAAATTATAAAAACGCTACTTCATAGAATAACGCAGTGTCTCTCAAACTGTGGGGCGCGAGCATATCGAAAATAAAGGTTTAAAAAAAATTATTTACTAGAATGAAGTAAAACAAAAAAATTCCTGACATAATAAAAAATATACACATTTACACGGAAATAATATACATATATATATATATATATATATATATATATATATATATATATATATATTATTTGCGAGTTTACATCATCAAAAATAAAAGCTTTTACTTCAAAACCTCATTTTTTAGCTATTTTTGATACTATAACCAAATAAAAACGTTTTATTCGATTTGCTGTAATCCCATGATGAGAGATTTTTTTTTATTACTTTTTCTTTTCAAAGCGAAAATGCTACTCTTTTAGAGGAAAGACAAAATCCAGAGCTGTAATCAAAAAAACATTTTATGAAGATAAAAGTTCATCACTGTTATATATTATTGCCATCAGCTGTAGGCAGCAGAATGTATTTGCTGCGGTTTGACCTTCGAGCTTACTTGTACGGTTAGTTACGTCCCTGCTCTTATGTATTTGTTTTTTCATTTAGGGAAGTTTGAGGGATTACTAAGCCAAGCATAATGAAAAACGTTTTACATAATTTTTTTTTTTTAGAACATCCATATTGTAATAATTACACTTTTAATCTGGGAGCGGTCACGCCGAGCACACAGTGCACGAAATCGGTAATTCTGGCAAAATTGTTTAATTGTTACCAATGGCCCTGACACTACCCTCATGTTTGACAATCTTAACGTGAACTAAAATATATTTGTCACATATCTCCCTCTTTTTTGGGAGTGACAGACGTACTTGTTTTGTCTGAGTTCCCGGTGTGATAACTTTTTTTCCGAAATGTTTTCCGTGTCCTTGAAAGCAAGAGTGAGTATATTTTTTCTTAATTAAATTATTCACTGGAATTACGATATTTATTGTGTACTATAAAAATAATTATAAAAAAAGGATTGGGGTGACTCAAATAACCCCGCTCGTCCATTAGTATCGAGTGCACGCCTGCTCCAGGTTTAAAACATGTTGAAGTCTTTTGACTTTAAATATTAAAAATAATACAATTATTTCTCATCGGAATTTTATATTATTGTTCATTATTCAACATCAATTCTAAATGCTAATTCTTTGAGACTTAAAACTACAGTTCGCTTAAAACTAATTATAATTTGAACAATCATTTTAAAAAAATCATTTTACATTTTTGTAAACATTGTCGCACACTTGGCTTTACTCTCCTTACAATTAAGCGATTATATCAATAATGTTTTATTTTCTTATAAATGAACTTGTGCAAAGAGCGGGTACTTCGGTATACTTTTAATGTATCAGTGCTGCACAGAGTATTTTATAACTAATTAATTAATGCTAAATTAAGAACAAGTTTAATAAGTATTAGCAACTTCCATGGGCTTGTCTTACAGAGCAAAGTTTTTCAAAGGAATGCTTATTATTAGAAATTGACCCTCTGAGTTCTTTTTCTACATTTAGCTGATATCTATATTTTGTCTTCTAAGCAACCACCGCATTTTGCAATATGTTCCAATTTAAAAATTAGAGAAAGGAAAAATAACATAATATAATTATCCTATCACTTAATTTTTTATGCTCAAAAGTAACATGTACGAAATTTAATACTTATGTCATGAATTTGTACGGTTTATAATAAAGATTGTTGCTTTAGCGTCAAAGTGCATTATTATTGTGCATTCAGTACATTATTAATGTATAAGAGGGGGCGATAAGAATTGTGATTGAAAAGGGGGGCGCCAGTATTGAAAGTTTGAGAAGCACTGGAATAACGGCATTGGATCCAAATACCATAATTTTATTTCAAGTAAGCACATGAACATCCACCACACTAGGTGTGTATAATGCTAAAAGTTTGATATACTTAAACTATTTTTAAATTTCTTTGTTTTTACTGTTTTAGTTGATTTTATTCTGGTTTATCAAAAAAGCTTTTGTAATTAGGTTTCAATTAATAGTTTCGTTTTAGTAACTAGGTAAATTTTATGTGTTCTTGGATCACAATTTTATTATAATATGTTTAACACTTAAAAAATCGTAATAGTGGTCCGAGGGATTTAAATTATGAATCTACTGGTCCGTGAGGTCAAAAAGTTTGACGACCACTGTGTTAAAGTGATTTCAATGCATGCTGTTATTTTAAAAATGTGAAACCATTTAATAATAAATTAATACTTCCTGTGAAGAAAACTATGTAGGCTTCGATTAGGTTTTGCTAATATGAAACCAAGTATCTTTTTTTTGCTCTTTCGTTTGCGAGAGAAAATTAAAATTTTCTTGCTCTGTTTCTAGGCAATCATGTTGTTTGGTTTCATTTAGTTAGTGTGCATGGTGAGCATATAGACGAGGTTATCATTTAGCACTCGATATTATATAAGCGATAGCAATGATACAGAATGTAGTACTTTTTTCTTTCTTCATTTCATGCATTGGTGACGATGACTTATGATGTCGTGTTTCTTGTCACGTATATTTTGTAGATTGTGGTTTCTGTGGCTTATATATCATTACTCTGACAGAATGAATGAAGAAAATTTTTCGTGGATAGGTTTGTCATTTGTATCTACTCTTATTTGCTTTAGGTCAATATAGAAGAATAATCTACTTTGATGTATTTACTTTTACCCACAGTTTTCGGTACTTCTTTCACAAAAAACGAGTTTCTGAGATCAGTTACAGTATTGATTTTTATTCATACTTTATGTATAGAACATATTTTGCGTGTTACATGAGTTTTTGTACAGTTAAAAAAAGCAAAACAGAGGAGACAATTTTTGAGACGCAATTCGAAGAACTATTGTTTTATTTCTCCGAAATGTTTTGCATTTTTTAAAGACAACGTAGTTTTTTAATATAGAAAATCATTCAAAACTACTTTCATCGAAATATTTTGAAATTTGTCTTAATACAACTTTATAAAAAATATATAAAAATAACTTTTATATATATTATAGAAAACTGCAAAGAGAGTTCCCACAAATTTTAACAGAACAGTTCTGGTCAGACACTACAGTTTAGTGAGACAATACAAAATAAAATATCTGGCGTCATTTAAATCAGAATTTAATTAAATAAGGGAGAAAAAGGTATTAAATAAGGATTTTAAAAATAAATTGAGAAAATTTTGGAAATTGGAACTGAAAGTTTTCCTTAGGAGAATAAGCTATATCAAAGATGGGATTCATTTTCTACAGAGAACTACATTCGCTTCAAATAGGACTGCACTGTCAAAACATTTAATTTACAAGTGCAACTTACGACTATTGGATGAAAGTTTAATGTTTAAAGTCGGCTCGGGTGGCTTAGAGGTAGCGAGCCCGCTTCGTCTTAGTAAAGTTGTGTGTTCAATCCCGGCTGTAGTCAAAAGATTTTCTAGATGCAAAAATCGTAGGCACACATGTCATATGATTATGTGGCATGGAAAATATCTCTTGAGTATCAATTTGGCCCTAGAACTCTCAGCAAAATGAAATCATGGCGATATTTAGCATCCAACGAGAGTTTGATATAAAATTATTTTAAGCGTTGAAATTTGTTAGAGTGAAGGCCTTCACTACATGGTGCCCCCTGAAATGATTTTCACATTTGGGGACTAGCTATGTCTGTAAAGGCTTAGTTGCCAATTTGCATTCCATTAGGGCAGTGCTTCTCAAACTTTCAATATTTGCGACTCAATATCCAATCATAATTTTCATCGCATCCCCCCTCCATAGAATAGGCCGGCCGCGGTAGCCGAGTGGTATAGGTATCGGATCGTGGCTTGCCTGGTCACGAGTTCGATCCCAGTACCACTAAAGACCCGCCGTGTAGGGCAGCGATGCACGTTAAATCTGTCGAGAGCTGAAACGTCCTCCCGTTGGTGTGGTGTGGTAGTTAGGAGAGGGGGGTGCCAGCTCAGGTGTCGTCCACGTCACTTGACCATGGTTCAAAATTACGTGGTCCGTCGCCAAAAGCCCTCGTGTAGCTGAACAGTGCGACGTTAATATTCAATCAATCAATCCATAGAATAGGCATTGAATTCAATAATATGCATGCATTCACAAGCATGCATTGAATTCCAAAAAAGCTGCAATACAACTTTAATCTCTTAAGTATCAACAGCGTTTATAAGCGCCTAGTTCTGCTAACACGTTAATTGCACCGGACGTATATATACGTCTTTAAGATCTTCTGTGCACTGCTATCCGTAAAATTATTCCGAAGGCTTTGGAATGCAATAAAAGGATTTTGGCAGTGTTTACGAAGGATTTACTTATCTCATAGGATTTGCTTGTTTATTCCTTTTTCTCCTCCTCCTCTCTAATACATCATATATGCACTCCTACGCGGAAAAAGGTGGCACTAGGGAACGAATCGTGTAACTGTTAATCGACAATTAAGGGATTAATTATAAACCATGCAAATTAACAAGAGAAGTGTTAATTTTGGTATATAATTTTATATATAACAAGCCCATGGGGTCACTGTAATTATTAAGCTAATTCTTAACTCAGTATTTTTAAATTAATTATAAATTAGATTGTGCAATGTTTTGATACATTTACAAGCGTATTATATATCGGTGCAAATGAGTATTTTATTTTTTATTATGTCAGAATGTTTTTGTTTTTTTTTGCTTTTAGTAAATTAATAATATTTTTTTAAATAATCGTTTCTTTTTGACTTTTCAATATGCTCGCCCCCACCCCTCATCTTGTGGAGTTATCATAACCCTCTAGAAAAGCGTAGTTTGAGAAGCGCTGCATTAGGAAAAAAAAAGTTTAATGTTCAAATTATCTTGAAGATGCACAGTTTTATTTTTGAAGCATTTTCGCATGGTACTGTTTCAGTAATAAAAGAACGCTACCGATATATGATTTACTGTTTAGTACCTTTAAATCTAAGCTTTCTTTTTCTTAATTTAAATGATGATTTTCTTTATCTTTTTTTCGTTCTTGTCTGCTTTTCACCAGTTCATATTTATTTTTTTACATGCATCTGTTTTTGTTTATTAATGTTCTTTCCCTTACTTCTAAAAATTTTAAAAAAAATAGAAAAAGTATTATCTCGTATATTTAAAAGAAAAATTAGACAACGTAGAATTTTCAATAAACTAAACTTATTTAAATGCATTACTTTTTTTTTTAAATGTAGATCTTGAAAAAAAGTAACGCATTCAAAATTACAAATTATATTAGTGTTACAGAGAGATGCCCTTAATCTAATTTCTTCATAGACCACAAGTGTGTGGGTGTGAATATTCTTTTACGATTTTATAATTTCCAAACTAAACGATAGTTACATAGTAAATGGAATTAACTGAATAAGAAACCTTTGATGAGTACAAATGCGTAAAAATATCTTTTTCTCTTAAGACGTTAGTCTTAATACATTGAAATATTTTAGAGTTATTTCCTTTCTACTCAAAATGGATTCGAAATAAGCCTTCTGTTTGCTTGATATTACGTGGCCGCGGTAGCTGAGTGGTCAAGGTATTGGATCGTGGCAGGCATGTTACTAGTACGAGCCCAGTACTACTAAAGACCAGCCGTGTAGGGAAGCGATGCTGCACGTTAAATCTGACGAGAACTCTAACGTTCTCCCGTCGGTGTGGTGTGGTAGTTAGGAGAGGGAACTGCCAGCTCAGGTGTCATCCTCGTCACTTGAGCATAGTTCAAAATTACGTGGTCCGTCGCCAAAAGCCTTAGTGTAGCTGAACAGTGCTCTACTTTAATATTCACTCACTCACTGCTTGATGTTACAAAGCATCATAACGAAAGTTCAAAACTGAATGATTTTCAAGAAACTCATATTTGGATTTGAGTGCGTTATGTATTATCTTGATTCTTTGTAATCGCAAATATACTCAGGGGAATATTTTTGTATAGATGTCGCAGGGCAATGATTAAATTAGGAATTTCATCAAATCCCAAAGGGAGATTATCAATTCACGGAAGATGTTAAAATAAGAACTTTGTAAGGTGATTTCCCTAAGGAAAGTGATTTGATCAAATCCCTAACCTGTTTCAGTGAAAAGATGAAATAATATTGTCAAGAGTTTAAAAATGTTTGCATTTAGCAAATATGGTGCATTTTTTATTAAAAGTAGAGTAATTAATACAACAATAATCATTGAATTACAAATTATTTATTCGAAATTAATTAGCAAAATAATTTGATAGTAAAACAGGTATTTTTTAAAAAAAAAAGGATAGTTGTAGTAGAATTTCAAAAATTATTTAAAAAAATTATACACTTCAAAGTGCGTAGTACTTCAGAAATATCCTGCTTTATTTGTAACACATTTTTTAAAGTAATTGTTTCCTTTTTTATAATATAACTTTTTTTTATTATCAAAAGTCTTTTTATTTATCTATAAAGAGGGCGTAACCGAATGCTCTAATTTGTTTTTTTACATTTTTCAATTGAAGTTTTGTACAGTTTCTAATTTTTAGGCAAACAAAAGTGATATATCAATCGAAAGATAATAATGCAAAGAATATAGCTGTATAAAACTAAAATATGACATATAGGTCATTTTGTTTAGGTGCGCTACGTTAAAGGCCTGGCCCTGTCTGCACGGACGAGGAGAGAGGGAGGTAAAAGGGAGTGGTAACAGGCGAAAACAGAGCCCTACAAATGCTGACTTGTTCATTTCATCAAAACAATTCGGGGATTTGATCAAATCACTTACTTATATCAGGGAAATAACCTCAAAGAGACGTTATTTTAACAGCTTCCCTGAATTGATTATCTCCCTTCGTAGTTTGATGAAAGCCCTAATTTCATCATTTTCCTACGACATAGATATTAATTATCATCATTAACTTTCCAATAATTTTGAATTCTTAAGACATATTTAAGCAGAAAGCATATGCATAAAGAAACAAGCAAATCTGGAAAGATTGGATTTATAGTGTAATGCAGGCTTCAGCAACCTATGGCACACGCATCAAATGTGGCCATTGGAGCAATTCTCGGTGGCACTCTACACAACTCTACTCTCTCTGAGATTTAACTTTATCTCATAACTTATCTCTACAAATGTATGAGATAAAGTTAAATCACTCTGTGTGTGTGTTTCTCCTCTGTGCCTAACGCATTTTTATTCAAAAACTATTTCTTATTTTCAATTCTTTGTCATAATGCGATTCTGCTAAATCCACTTGCGTAGTTTTCGTGTTACTATTTCATTGTTTTTAGAAAATGGCATGTGCTCTGCTTTCCGCTTTTGGTTCTATATATGTAAGTGAACAAATCTTTTCTCATGAAATATGTTTTAATTCCATAAGGAATTTGCTTAACCACTGGACATTCATAATCATGTAACAAATTAAAAGTCACAAATTATACTCTTAAAATTGCAATATGTAGAGCTATGCAAGGACAAGGTTAACATTGAAATTATAAATTTTTAATTATTTATATTAAAGAAATATTTATGTTTTATGTGTTGTTTACCTTTTACTTTAACAAATACTCTCAAGATACACACAATGTATGTACAATTTTAATTTACGTTGAAGAATAGCTGTATTTTAAGCTGTTTATATTTCTTGTTTTAATCAATATTATTAAAAGATACATAGAATATGCACAGATTTAATTTTTTATTAATATTGAAGGAATAGTTATATTTTGTTGTTTATTTATTTATTTTTTGTTAATAAATATATTTTAATGATTCCTTATTAATATATAAAACTTTAAATCTATATTTTTCCCGTGTATCCCTTAACTCTGCATGCATTCAGCAGACATTCAATTTTAATCATGGTGAGTATATTATCATACGTTTTTCTCGATTTTTAAGTAAAACCACATTCTGTTACTGAATTAATAAACACTATTGTTTCTGTGATTCAAGATTTACTAATAAAAATGCCTTCGTCCCTTCCAAAGTTTAGTTAGAAAAAGATATTCAATGGAGTGAAAACTTTCTGTATATCATTCTTTAATTGTTTTTACTTCTTTCAAGCATTGACAAACTCTGGTCAAAAGCAAAATATTTCTTCAAAAAAAGGGAGAGACACTCCTCACACGTTTTTAAAACAATATTTTTTTTCAAACTGATTGCATTTTGGCAGATTAGGCTTTGCAGACACGGCTATCCCCAAATATGGGAGTCATTTCCTTGGTGGCACCATCCAGTGGTGGCTCCGGCTACTAAATTTGGACGGTTGAATTTATTCAATTACAGCTCTCATTGGATGCTAAATATTGCCGTGCCGTGATTACCAGAGCTAAATTGGGGGAGAAGAAATCTTTTTCGTGCCACATAATCATGTGACATGCGTGTCTACGATTTTCACATCCAGAATATCCATCGACTTCAGCCGGGATCGAACCTCAACCTAGGTCTTCTGAGGGGGGAGCCCTAGCCGACTGTTAAAGCTATATATTCAAAGTTCTCTAAGGACCACAGATATATGCATACACATGACCATTTCATTTTAAAATGGACAGCAGGTAAAATGTTTAAGTAATGAACTCTGCTGTTATATATACTCTGACTGAGTTAATTGTGAATGTTATGGTTTCTATAGCAATTTATTTCCAAAGTTATTAATAATATTTTATTGCATTGTTTTATGAAGAGAAATAATTTATATCTCTGGCAGCCTTTCATAAGCTGCAATTAAATACAAATGGCTTATAGTTTATTAATCTAATCCTCATAATTTCCCTTCATAACTGTGATAAATACTGAACCTATTTATTTTTTCCCGTAATATTTTCTTTAATGAGATTCACAGACAAGAATTTAGTGCTTTGTGCCTTCTACTTTTATAAAAAATGTTGTCTTTAGTTATTATTTATACCTTATTAAAAGCTTGTGTTTGGCTAACCACACATGTTTTCCAAGCTTTCATTTTTAACGATATTTCCAGACTTGTTCGAAGATAAAATTAAGTCTCATTTTTGTAGCCCCCCTACACCAAGATAAAGTTGCTTAGTACTTTCTGTGGCCTCTATGACCAGACTGTCTGAACTTTGCTTTTTTCGTCAGTCTGGAATGAAATCTGATTCAACAAAATTTAATTATACCGTACTCAAGATATTTAATCTTATTTTTTGGGGCATATTTCAACATTCCTTTCCTGTAACGCTGATTCGAAACAATTTCTCAGTTATATGTTATATACTTAATACTTGTTTCTTTTCAGATTTGATTCATGATAAAAAATTTAAATTGTAGTTTTGAAAGTTATTATAATGCTTATCAAAGGAATCAATATTTAATATTCTATACTAATATAAATAATAAGAATACTTTGCTCCAATTCTATCTAATGTTAAAAAGCAAATAAAACAACAGTATTAATTAATGTGTTACAATCTTTTCTTTAAAAAAAGGATTAACCTTAAATCTAGCTTAAAATCCTAAAAATGTATACAAATATAACAAATATCTCAAATAAAAACAAATTAGTAAAAGTATTCGCAAGTAATATAATTTTGGAACTGTGGAAGCTTTTCGCAATTTTAAATGCATTAATTAAGTTTAAAAGGAGAACTAATTTAATCAAAAAACAAATTGCAGAAACGTTTCCTGTCTGCATTAGTGAGCAGTTAGATGCAATTCAAAACAGTTTATTCGTCCAGTTGCTGTTTTAAAAAGATCAATGGTACTTCGATACGAAACTTCGGATCCATAATTTAATTAATCCAAATTAACACAAAACATCTTTTTTACTAATCAGCTTTAATTATCACAATGAAATCTTATAATTAATTTTAGAGCTCTCATGATACTTTTAAGAGAAAATTTTTGAACTCGTTGATTTACTACTGTTCCTTAAAATAAACAAAAAATGAAAGGAGTTAAGTATATTTAACATCATATATATATATAGATAGATTGTTCTTTATCATAATTCCAACTGAAATCATGTTATTTTCTTTTTCCTTCTCACGGAGTTTCATTTCATAGGAAATCTACATGGCTCTTTTTTACCTTATAGAATATTTTAATTAACTCTTAAGACTCAGTATAAGGTAAGAACAAATGAACGTATACTGAAAACTCATTATAAAGTGAAAGACACAGTATTCACCAACTTATAATAAAAAAGTTAGAATGTTCAATGTACCTTGAAAATTTTCAGAGTTTCTCAGTTGGCAATTAATTACCACGCATTTAAATTTGATATTTGCATTTATCTTATTTTCTACATCATCAGTGTCATGCGCATTAACGTAAACTTATTTAAATGAAAAGCAAAAATATCACTGAAGTTATATCTTTTTGAACTTCGCAAATTTTATTAAAATACAAGCAAAGCATTTTATTTCAAACTATTTCTAAAGATAAATCTTATTTGTATATTAAAATTATTTTTCTTGTGATTTATTACAATGTTGCCCATAAATGTGTGTAGGGGGATGCCAGGTTGACCGTCAAAACAAGGCAATTAATCCTCAGTTAACTTTTAAGCTTAATTATGCTTTTCTATTTACAAAATATTTGCAAGATAAAATGATTTAATTTCACGTCTTAATTGTCCAAGCCGTCTTGCTCGCCTCTCTGCAGTTTCGTACAGACACGATATATCATCTTTTGCCGTACCATAGCGTTCTCCAACTTTATGAGTATCTAAGCCAGTCATTCTCAACCACTGTACCATGATACTTTTGTGTGCCACCAAATTCTTCAAGTGTGCCACCAATTTTTTTAAAATTATTAATTATACTCTGAGGAAAAAAAAAGAATCCGTAAACTAAAAGTATTCGTGGTGTATTTAACTTATCCTTTCGTGGATAAGTTAAATATAAGTGGATAAATTTTTTTCCTGATTTAGATGGATATACAAAAATTTGATTGGGTTCTTAATCCATTGATGCACGGATATATCTGTATATGAATCAACTTTGAATGAAGAAGAAAATATAAATTTACTCTGTAATAATCGATACTTAACTTCAAAACATTCGGGAGGGTCAATTAACTCATTTTGAAAGTAAGTTAGAGGCAATTATCTCATATTAGCAAAAAAGCTTTCAAATATTTTTGCCATTTTCTACATTTTATTTGCGTGAATTCTTATTTTCAGCGTTAATATATGTATAAAAGAAGAAAAAAATCGAAACTTTCAAATGTAGAGAATGAAATGAGAGTGGTATTATCATTTTTACGACTAAACATAAAAGAAATTTTGAAAAATCATCAATCTCAAATTTCGCATTGAATGTATTCTTATACTTAATTTGTAATTAATTACTCAAAAAATATTTCGTTGTCTTTGTCATGCCTGTTATTTTATTTAACATTGAAAATTGTTATCATAAACAATTTTACAAAGTGTACTGTAGATAAGTAAAATTCTTTTAAACTTATTTTATTGATAGTGTGTCGCCAAATTTTGAAATTCTTAAAAATGTACCGCAATGAAAAAAAAAGGTTGAGAATCACTGCCCTAGATAGTATAGCTCCGACGATAAGTTGTCCGCATCAAACATGCACATAGCAGAACGGACGTCTGTTTTGTGCCTTGGCAATAGCGGCAGGCACCATATAAATATATGTTATTTTTATGATATACTGGTTATACCTTTTATGAATTTGAGCTGCTAAAATTACAACTGAAAAGTTTTTCTTTGTAAATTCTTAAAGACATATAAGACGGAAGTAAATAACTAATCAATTGATAACATCTGTTTTTGAAATTATCTATAATATGCAAAATTTGAATTCCAGCCATATAGGATATGTTTTAGAAATTTGAAATAAAAATAAATACTTCGTCTTTCAAGACATAAATTATTGATTTCTTCGAAAAATGATTCTTTTCTATTCATTGAAACCAATGTCATGATTATTTTCCACTTATAAGGTAGAACGAGATTTAAAAGCCTTTTTATATGAATAATAATGAAATATCTAACAATTAAGGCGTTCCTCTAAATTAGGTGTCTTCAACCCATGGCCCGTGGGCTCCGAATAACCCGCTGATGGCATTTTAGTGACCCCTCATTTGAATTTAACGCTATTTAAAAAAAAGTTACCTCGTATACATTTTGTCGTAAAAAAGGTCATTTTTTTCTGTTATTCTTGATGTTTGAAACATTTCATTCGTGTGTTCGATATACATTTGAAATAAAATTTTCTGATAAAGACGAATTTTTCAAAATTTCACTGTGTTTTAAATAATTTTAAATATAAAACAAATCTGACTATATACATGCATAAAATCTCAGAAATGTTTGGAAAAAAGAGGTGAACTGCTGTCCTTAACATATTTGTAAAATATTTTAATTCGACTTCCATTTATTTTATTTGAAACCGATACACACACACATATTATATGTAATATATATAATATAAATATGTGAACACCATCTCTTCCCTTAGAATCAGCTGTAGTCTTGAAAAAACCTCTCTCTTTTTTTATATTTATAAGTTTCCTGACTGCAATGTTTTTTGACAGTCGTGTGGCCAGTGGATCACTGTGAGTTTATTAATTTGACCCCCTCGAGCTTGAAATGTTAAAGACCCCCTGCTCTAAATGGAAACATTCAAGACGACAACTCAGATTTCTAAAGAAAATAGTGCAGTGTCTCGCACGTGATGGGATCTACGTTGATCTTTCGTGAAAAGATGATGTTAACAGTTGAGAAGAGAAAAAAAGTGAGTTGCAGATACCTCAAACGGTGGCACGAGCACTTTTCTAACTTTGAAAGAAGATAATTTTTGTGTGATTTTTGTTAATAAAAAACGCAATGGTTTTGAGTAAAATTATTCCCTCTGTAACCCTTATTACACTGAAGAAAAAATACATGGCAATGTTTATTTCATTAATGACTGCCTTTCATTTTCGAAGAATAAAAATGTATTCAACTTTTATCAGAATTGTCATCTTTTGTCTCAATTATCGAGTAAAATACTGTTACAATACTTTTTAAACTTGAAAACATAAATTGGGCTACATGAAAATAAAAATTTATTCAACTGGTTACAATGAAAACCCTTTTTTAATAAAGTATGCGAAGAAAAATAATTTACCTCAAAAAATGAAGAAGTTAAAAACAGTCAACTATAAACACATCAGCTTTTATCATGGTCTCCCTCACCTAGGAGTCCTGAAAAGGTTTGCGCTCTCTTATTTAAGAGGACTCGGTACTCTTTGAGCAAATTTCTTTATTTACGTATTTAAAAATTATATTTTAGCATTTTATACAATGTTTCTACTCAAGAAAAGGATACCAGATGAAAATTTTCATATATTATTCACACAATTTTAAAAATTTAAATTTTTTTGAAGAAAATTGGGAAAATTTTAAAATCCTACTCCTTTTCTAAATCTCCTTTTCTAATCTACTCCTTTTCGATTTTAGAATAACTTCATTCGTTTTCGAGAAAAAAAAAAATAAAATGTTGATATACAGGCTAAAAATCAACGAAAAAGCCAACATGTCTTACATTTTATTTTTTTTTTTAAAAAGTACTCAGTTTATAGCAAAACGGATCCCTAATTTTATTACATGCTTCATTTTTAACACGCAGGAAAAAAATGGAAGTGATTGGTAAATAATTGTCGAAGAGTAGCATTTTGAATGCACTAAAGTTTCGAAAAACACAAACTGAGAAAAACCCCTTTAAAGTTTATAATTCTGAAAAAAATAATTATTATAAGCTTAATTAAACTTAAAATACCACTTTAAGATATTAGTTATACATTTTTCCTTAAAATAATTGCATTTTCATATTTTTTCAACCCACACATTTTTATAAATGATTAACTTTTAGAGAGTACTAATTGCACAAGAAAATTCAAGAAAAACGTTAAAATTTTTTTTTTCTGTCGCGACAGAAATTTTAGCCGTTTTTCTTCTTATAATATTAAAGTATTACATTTGTATGAAAAATATGTCAGGAATAAGAACTGAAATTATATAAAATTATTAATATAAAATGCCTTAATTTAAAAATTTTACATGCACACATTTCACAAAGAAAAAAAAATGATTGTATGTATTGCCTTGGAAATATTCTGCTTTATATATTGCACATTCTTTTTTTAATGTTATTATTTCTCTTTATAAATTAGATTTTTTTATCAAAATGCTTTTTTTAGCTTTTATTTCTAAAAAGGGGGCGTGGCTGAATTGCCTAATTTGTTTTGAAATGAAGTTTTATTCAACTTCTAACTTTCCGACATGCACAAGTGATACCTCATTCAAAAGATAATAATGCAAAGAATAGGATTAAATGAAAATAAAAAAAACGATAGGTCTGTGATTTTGGGGGTACCAAGTCCTCTTAAGGAATAAAGAACCCATAAAATTATCTTAAATCATAACTGTACACCATTATATATGTTTACGTGTATTAAATGTGTCCTAAATGGTTGTTTGGAAATAATAGTCTCATGAAATAATGTCAAATTTTAAAAAAGTGAGAAAAATATTTAAGGTTTTACTTTTTAAGATTAACTTTCTCTTTAACGGGAACAAAGCTAAAATACACTTTTCTGTGATAAAGTACTTGATAAGTGTAATGCTCTCATCCCCTATAAACACTATTTAGTAGCTAAAAATATCTTATCAAGGGTTCTTTTAATGGGTGGTGGCTAGACGTTATAGCCACTGCGCACTTAGGACATTTAACTTACTTTTCAGGACAGAAAGAAGGAATCATATTACAATAAACTTTTTATGAAAAATTGACATTTATGTAATAACTATTTAAATAACAATTAAATACGAAGTATAAATGTAGTTAAATAATAATAGAATAATTGTACAACAAAGAATACTTACTATATAAGAATATATATAGAATACTTAGAATATACCTTAAAGTTGGTATATATCCACATTTTATATTTTATTTAATTTAAGAATAAAAAGTTAGAAATAAAGTAATATTCTTGAGAATTTAAATTAGTTATTTCACAAATTTGATGAGCTATTTACTGTGGAACTTCATAATATAGAAACGTTTTCAACGAGCAGAAAAGCTGTAATGAAAGATTTTTGAACCCGAGAATCCTGTACCACAAATTGTAAACAAAGTTTGTTTATATTTCCGACCCCCAACATTCCCACATGATTCTAAGTGTAGAGAAAAGCGAAAATTTCTAGGTAATTTTTTTTTGTGTTTTATGTGGGCAGTAGATATAGAGCCTCTATCCACATATAAAAGCTTTCCAAAAACCTAAATAAAACCTTTTTTTTAATTGCAAATTTGCTTAATTCATTCAGATGAGAGAAAAGTATACTTAAGGTATCCGAATACGTTCGGAATCGTGATTTTAAAAAGGCGCATAAATGGATAATTTTCATGATATTTAGTGTCACTTAGATTAGAATACATGTATAAAATTGTTTTAAGGACATTTTGACAAAAAAATAAATAAAATATTTTGGCAAAAAATTAATTTAGAATAACCTTTTTTCAAAATGTTCTCCTTTTATTAAAAAAGCTCCTAAAATAATAATATTTTGCTTATATAAAGTAAAAACTTCTCCAGAGAGTCTGAACTAGGAATTTTGAAAAATTCACATTATTTTCAGAGTTACAATCATTTGAAATAATTATCGGCGTTTTTTTTCTTAAAATTTCTCCCCTCTGTTGTCGTAAAACACGGATAAAGCCACTTCTAAGTTATATATTTCAAAAATTTTCGTTGAGCCTTTGTACAGAGTTCTGAGCTATGCACATACAAAATATTATTATAATAGAAGCATTTTTCACAAAAGCAGAACATTTTGAAAAAAGGTTATTCTAAATTAATTTTTAGCCGAAATATTGTACTTAAATAATTTTTTATTGTAATGATATACTTAAAATAGTTTTATATACATTTTCTAAACTAAGTGACACTAAATATCATAAATATTATCCATTTATACGCTTTTACAACATCACGGTTCCGAACGTAGTCGGATACCTTAAGACATGTCAATTTTTTTTCAAAGATCAGTAATTTTATTTATAGTAATTATAATACAATTTGTAGATTTACACTAAGAAAAATTGTTTTTAACTACCCATCAAAGGACATGAAATGCTAAAAAAAAATATCGTCTTGCCATCTGTATTGATTTTTATGCGTTTTAGCTTCAATTAACTCATGTGGATAGACTAAATATCTATTACCCGCTTGGAGGAAAATATTTTATTATGTGGCTAGACCTATTAGCCACTGCCCGCTAAAGGGTTAACAGATGTGCGTAAAACAATAAATAATTTTAAGCTTTAAATACTTATAATTAAGTAATTTTTGGAAAATATGCAGGTAAATATTTTATTGAATTAATGCTTGTTAATGAAAAGAATATCCCGATTAACTCATTCACTTCCAGTTACGAGATATCTCGTAGTTAGCGTGTGTACCAAAACTTCCAGCTACGAGATATCTCGTAGTCTAAGCTGCAATTTTAGATTGATAACATATCTCCATTTAAGTCAAGAATTATTAGAAAGGATGAATGAAAAAAATTTTGTAGTGCAAAAAAGATATAATTGCAAAGATATAATATTTACTAATGATATTGAGAAAAAAGTTACAATTTCCAGTTAAAGTTTTGAGATATATTTTTTTTATTTTATTAGTCTATTTGATGAACAATACTTTTTTCACGTGTTTGGTTCTTTTATGCATAGCACTAAAATTTATTCAGAATTCTATTACACTGAGATTAAATTCCAGTTACGAGAGAGAATAAGGGTAAGAAAAATACTGATAAATTAAAAACCAAATAATACAAAATAAGAGACTAAAATATAATATTCAATAAAATGTAACACACACATTAAAACTATCTATCACATTAAAAAAAGTGAAAAAATTATATAAGAATATAATATATAACTAGAAAAAATAGAATTTTACTGTATGTGTTTGAATATGAAAATTGAAATGTAATGTTTTGCAACCGAAAAGTATGATAAAAATATATTTCACAGTAACTGAAAAATTGCAATATATTTAAACCATATGAATAACCTGTAGTTTTTTTTATATATTTGCTTAAAATTTATTTTACTTTAATTAGAGTAAAAATACGTCACTTTTCAAAATCTTTTTAAAGAAATATTACATAATACCCTTATTCAATTTATTTATTTATTTATCTTGGTGGAATTTTCAATCGTTAATAAAACACATTTTAAAGCGCTCAATTCAGCTGAAATTTTATATACATGATTATTTTGAATTAATACAATAATTTGATTATAATTAATAAAAATTAATTGATTTAAATTAATTATTTAAATAATTACATATACAACCACGTTGCCATCATTTTTGGTGACTTAGCGACCATTTTGGTGACTTGTGTCAAAACTTGGTGGCTGTGGTAGCCGAGTGGTATAGGTATCGGACCGTGGCTTGCCTTGTCACGAGTTCGAGCCCAGTACCACTAAAGACCCGCCGTGTAGGGCAGTGATGCACGTTAAATCTGTCGAGAGCTGAAACGTCCTCTCGTTGGTGTGGTGTGGTAGTTAGGAGAGGGAGGTGCCAGCTCAGGTGTCGTCCACGTCACTTGACCATGGTTCAAAATTACGTGGTCCGTTGCGAAAAGCCCTCGTGTAGCTGAACGGCGTGACGTTAATATTCAATCAATCAATCAATGTGTCAAAACTTGAAAAGGTTTTTTTCTCACATTTTAAAGCATTCAGTTGAGCTGAAATTTTATATTCACGATTGTTTTGGATTACAATACGATACTTTAAGGATAATTACTAAAAATTAATTACCACATAATGTTGTGATTCTGTCATGTGTACATACATATTTATATAGTACACATATTTACATTTATTTTAATTATAACTATTTAATAAAAAGTAGCTAAAATAAAATTTTTCTTTGTTGATCTAAGAAGGAATTGAATTAATTTTTTTTATTATATTTCTTGTTTTCAAGAAATTTAACTGAAAATTGACAGAAGCTATGTATAATATCTGTTCAGTTGTTTTGTAATATTTTATTATAACTTTAAATGCTTATCATTTTTCTAATATGCATTATTTTGACTTTCAAAGTTTAACTCTTTTATGTATTTATCAAAATACAACCATTGTAGTAATTTCAAAGTATGCAAAGTCATGATGTAAGAAGATACCAGTGGCGTAACGTACACCCCCGCAACCCCCGCACTGCGGGGGCAAAGCTAGACTGACGCCATTAACATATAATTTCACAAAATTAGCTTTACAGTTTTTTTAATCCAATTTTTAAGCGATTTTCAACTTGGTGATCTAACATCATTCAAAACCAAAACTTTGATCGCTTATTAGATATGTTAGATCCAATAACCAAATCAAAAAACATTTTAATTTGCTGTAATCCCCGCGACGAAAGAGATACTTTTCTTTAGCGGGTTTTCTTTCCAAACCTAAATTACTAACAGATAAAAAGAAAATCAGACGGAAAATTGGATAAAATGGTAGAGAGATAAAAAAAATTCATCACTGTTTTTTAGTATACTTCATGTTAGCGGTAGTGAGAAAAAAAGACATGTTACTTTTTACTGAAGTAGCAAAGTAACTTATTGGCGTCTTTAGCTCCCCCCCATGTACACTCATGTCCATAAATTAAGGATAATTCAGAATCACACAGAAATTGAACTCTAAATTCTCCCCTGTAGAATTATCACACACATCTTGGAGAAGAATATGCAAATTGCAGGAAACCACCAGATGTCGCGGATAGTACGTCACAATGACGAGAGTGTAAGAGAGGGGTATATAAGGAATGGTGGCAAAGAAGTAAAATTGTTCACAAGCGCTTTAAAAACCTTTCAGTGCAATAACCGCATAGTTATGGCACAAAGAAAGCATTTGGATGATTTTTTACGTGGTAGAATTATTGGACGACTGGAATGTGGACGTACACAGCTGGAAGTATCCGAGGAATTTGGAATCGCCTAGAATGTCATCTCCAGGCTTTGGCAACGATTCCAAGACGATGGTAATGTGAGTAGATGTTACAGCACAGGTCGCCCCCGAGTTACAACGCCGAATGAGGACCGGTAATTGGCAGTTACTGCCAAAAGAAACAGACGGAGCACAGCATCAGACCTGTCTCGTCAGCTCTCTTCAGCTACCGGTACGACAGTTTCAAGGCAGACCGTGTGCAGACGCTTAGAGCACATTGGTCTATATGCTCGTAGGCCTGTCAGATGTGTTCCACTTACCGCAACTCACTGTCGCCTGCGATTAACCTGGAGTAGAGAGTATGCATTGTGGACACCACAACAGTGGTCTTGTGTGATGATTTCCGACGAGTCCAGGTTTAGTTTGCAGTCTGATTCTCGCAGGACTTTAATATGGAGAGCGCCAGGTACCCGTTACCACCAAGAGGACACCATTGAACGACACCGTTACGGTGGTGCAAGATGGCTCGTTTGGGGAGGAATTATTCTTGGTTCCAGAACTGACCTGCATGTTCAGAGTGTAACGATGACAGGCCACATCTATCGGGATGTCTTTCTGGAACAACATGTACGTTTGTTTTGGGGCGCCATGGGTGCTGAATTTCTGTTTATGAATTACAACACCCGTCCTCACCGTGCAAACATTGTAGACGAATGCCTTCAATCGGAGGATATCACCCGTATGGATTGGCCAGCATACTCACTGGACTTGAATCCAATAAATAGAACATGTGTGGGATATGCTTGGCCGACGAACTGCAGCCCGTCAACCCCCTCCCACCTCTCTACCGGAACTTCGGAGGGCATTGCTTGATGAGTGGTGTAATATTCCCTAAGATCAGATTGATAATTTGATACTCAGCATGCCTGGGCGTTGTAAGGCCTGTATTGCATCGTCCGGGAGACATACTCCCTATTAACCATCATGCTAACCATGTTATACTGTTTTTTGTAAATAGGTTCATTTTTGAAATTTGCTCTAGGGAGTAAAAATCGCAATTTTCATTAATTATGTCAAACATATAGCATCTTTTTTGCTCTTTACCTTTTGTTTAATAAATAAACTTTACGAATAAGTCAAATTTGTTTTGATTCTATCTTTTTCTTTGCCTGCTTCATTTTCATTTAGCGAACTCGTAAATAACGTATATCTGTTATGCTTTTTTCATGAAAAATAGTATTGCGATACTTGAAAATGCATAGAGAGCATTTTAAATGCTTACGTGATCTAGATTTATGATTTAGAAACCCATATGCCCACAGAAAATTCCGTAGATGTATGAGTATTCAATCAAATAAAACAAAATGAGAAATGTTTCACAAAATTGTTTTTAGAACATATATATTTTTATATTCAATGCACTTCAATATAGGGAGTGTTCCTTCGCTGTTAAAACATTTTGATCTCACTTTTCTCTCTTGTAATATTAGAACTGTTTTTTGTAAACGGAATTAATTATTCTGGTTCTTATATTGTTATTTTGTTAATAAGACAAGAAGAAACGCGGCCCTAAAATGAGTGGAATTAAAAAAACTGAGTGGTTCTCTCAAAAACGAAAAATTCGATAGGAAAAGGAGTATAATATTAATAGCAAATATGCAAAATTGGATAACTTTTTAATATCCGCAATTTCATCATCGTGTGCAAGTGCTAGTAGTAGTAATGCCAGGGAACTTGATGAACAAGATCAAGCTCATCCCGGGATTCACAAAAGAAGAATTTCGTAAGTGATACCCTCCTTTTTCTATCATAAAGATCTGAAATCGAAAATATTATTTTACAGTGTTTGTGTTTTTCTTAGTGTATCGTTTTTATTTAACTTACTAAGTTATCAGTCGACTGTTGTTATATTTTCCATTTTTAAATACTATAAATACTCTCTAATGTTAAACGTTATTTACTTTGCTTACTCAGACACAGGTTGATTTTATATTCAGTTATAAGTTTAATATTTAAATATTTTTACGTGATGTGTAAAGATACATTATGTTATGGTTTTGCAGTTCTTTGTATATATATATATATATATATATATATATATATATATATATATATCCGGCTTGGGGCTCAAGATCTGACCTTGCGGGGGGTCCAATTATTTTCCGTTACTCCCCTGGAAAATACATTAATATATATTGCATGAGAGCATGATTAACCCTTCTTTGAATGATGATGGGAATTTCCATCATGATGTTTTGTGAACAAAAAATTGTGCTCAAAACAGGTGTACGGTAAATTGGTTGTTGCTAGCAAATTTTGTCACGACTATTGCGTAATAAGGAACGTAGCTGTAAAAAAAAAGTCAGATGTCACAATCATTACAGTGGGTTTGAACATGTCATTCTACTGTTTGTTGGGATTGGAAGAAACGTGCGATTTTTTGAATATGTGTTTATAACTAATCTGATATTTTTTCTAATAAAAGCGATAGTTAATAGAAAAACGGTTTGTTTATTGTGTTTCTGTTATTTTCTGTGCAATTTATGTCGAATACCCCAAATAATATTCCCAAAACCATATGATAGATATTTACATCACTATAAGTTGCTTCACTTCTAATGTATGACGAAAATGTTTTTCACTATATATTTATTATTTTTTTTGTAGAGAAATTTAGAGCAGAGAGACATTAAAGATTGCTTGGACCAGTTAGAAGGCAGTTTGGCTATCAGAAGATGGCATTGATGACGAAAATTCTGACAACGAGAACCGTGATGCAAATGAAATTAGAATAATAATTATTATTGTTTAAATTATCATCTGGAATAAAAATTTTTCAAAGATATATTATTTTTTTATTTATTTTGCACTGAGCTTAACATGTAAGTTTGCATTATGGTGGGTATTTTCATCTCATGCTGTTTATTAATTATTTTATATTATATATTTATGCTAGGATTTTATTTTACACCTTTTTCCCTTTAATCCCTTAACTACTGATTAAAAGCCACGTGCTTCGCTACCCAGTGCCACCGTTATTCACATAAGTACGTGTATACGGATTATTGGGTGGAGAAAGAAAAGGCACAAATAAGCAAATTTTTATCTGAAATGAGTAAATCCTTCCCAAATACTGTCAACGTCATTTTGTTGCATTCCAAACCCTTCGAAATAGTTTTACTGATACCACGGCAAAAAAAGTATCGTATTTCGTAAGGACGTATATATACCTCCGGGACACTCAACGCACCGGTTCAGCACGACGGATATATACGCCGACAGCTATATTAAGGGGTTGATCTAGAGCAGGGGTGTCCAACCAGTGGTACACGGGGCCACATGTGGCCAGCTAGTACATAAGTTGCTGCCCGCAGACTCTTTTTAAAAAAATTTTAAATATCAGGTTTTTAAAATTTTTTCATTTTGAAATTTATTTGAGGGTAAATTTATATATATAGATATAGATATAGGAAGGGAAATTTATATATAGATATAGATATAAATCTACAATGTATTTGACTGTTACCTGTTCTTGTTTTAAAATAAATCCTTTTTGATAATAGAAATGTCCTTTAGAATAAAATAGATTTATATTTTATCAAACAGTTAGCTTTGGTTTTACTATAATAAATTACATTTTAATAAACTCTGAATTGCATTATGCATATATATCCTTTATTATGGATGGTACATGATTCTCTGTGTGTGCGACTTTCATTTCTCATTCCCCTTTTCTTTTTGGAGTTCCCAAAAAGCAAGAGGCAGTCTCTCTCAGAGATGTTTTTTAAAGTTTAAAAAATATTCAGGACGGTCAAGATAAAGGGCAATGTATACTTAATCGTTTGCGAATGACAGCAAAATCAAATTTCAAGAATAAGTAACGAAAGATCAATTGAAAAGAAACACCGTAATTTTCAAGAAAATGACAACTGTAATATTTTAAACATTATTTGATCATTGCATAATTATGTTATATAAAAATTATTATATTATTGATGTCTGTATACATGAAAAATAATGAAAACAATAATAATAATTCATTCTGTTTGAAATGTTCACTCCAATAAATGTTTTTTTTCTTCCAAATCTGATATAAAGGTACATATTTTTATGTGCCGCCCGCGAGATTATTATGTTTTTCCGAAGTGTCTCGCAAGGTCATTTGGTTTGGCTACCCCTAATCTAGAGCGAAAGTTATATCACCCTGATTTATTCCTCAAAAAAGAAAAAATCATGCAAAGAAGAGCTAACGAACCTTAAAGTGCATTAAAATGTCAGAAACATTTTACCATTCACACATTTTTTTTTCGTATCAAAACTTGAGAATAGATAAAAAAAAAAGATGCAGCTAAGTTTTTGTACTTAAACTTCAACTGAAAACTACTAAAAAAGTCTCCTTTCTTTTAATTTAAAACTATTTTTACGATCGTCAAAAGTGATGCAATTGATGAGAAAGTGCACAATACGTGAAAGATGTATTAAAACGTCTTTTCTATTGAATTCATTCAAGACGCTTAAATAACACCCATCTATTGAAAAGAAAAAGCGAAAATGAGGTTCTGTAAGCATAATGACTGCTTTCACTGCTTCTAGAATAAGATTCAACGGTACCTGATCTTTGTCAGTTCATTTTATCGACCAAGCAAAAGCCTAATGATGTCTTATTTTCTTTATCGAATGTGATTTGTTGAAATTGGTTCCATTCTTGGAAGAATTTAAGTGCACTTACATGCTGCAATCTCATAAAATTAAGTCTAGAATGCTGAAATTGATTTATAGAGAAGGGTTCTAAAAGTATGCACTTAGCTATTGTTTTTATAATATTACTTCCGATTTGTTAGACGTTATTTCTCAATAAAATTGCAGAAATCTAGTTTTCTCTAACAACAACTAACAAGGGAAACAAATGTTTTAAGAAGATTCGAATTTCACAAGTAAATCTAATTTAGTGTCTGATATAAATCACTCATGCAGTGAAGAATAATTATTTCGCATTCCATTCAGTAAGTAATCTCTTACATCTCAGTAAAACAAATTTATTTGAGCAACTAAAACTTTTAACCAAATATGGCCTAATAAATCAACTTATAAAATCTTAAAAGGGGCAATAAAAATTCTTAGAATAAGTCTTTTCATAAGTCAAAAATTGAATAATCAATTTAATAATGCACTAGATGAAAAATAACGAAAAATAGTTTTATCTCAATATTATTTCTGAATTGTTTTTTGTAGGAAATTTTCAATTAAAAGTATGAATACGGGAGAAAAATTGATTTATTCTTAGAAGTTTGTCAGAATATTATAAATATCTTTTCAAGAACTGTTTCGCTTTCCCAAGATTTGAATTCTTTTACTTTTTCTTTAATATTCCTTTTAATCATTTATTTTCAAGAAGTTTATTTTTAAATATAGATAATGTATTTATTTTCCTCCTCAAAATTCTTATTTTCTGTTAAGGTTTCGTTTTATTTATTTAACATGGTAATAAAAATAATTAGTTTCCGCTATAGGATTATTGATTGATGATTATTTTTATAAGAACAACATATCCTTAATTAATAAAATTATTTTGAATAAATCCCCATACCTATATATATTATATCTCTTTTAAGAGGTAACACAATTTTGATTAGACTTTTTCCTCTTTCCTATGCAATACCCAAATGAAAGAAAATTTTATACATTCTTAAAAACCCACAGTAAAAATTTGAAATCACGTTTTCTTTTATGCTCATGATTGTAAAGCGGAATATTAAGTATTGATTTCTACTATGGGTACATTCAGCATTAAAATACTTTTTACAAGCAATTATATAAAATCATCTGAATTTTTTTAAAAAAAAAATCCTAGTTTTTTTTTTAAAATTGATTTTACATTTTTAACGAATGAATTTAATGTAAAGTGTACACACGCAGAATAAAAGGTATTTATATGCGAAATATGCGTTTGCTTTTTTTTCTTTAGTATCTCAAGCTACAAATTTTTTACTTACGTAGGGAAACACGATATGTGCTTCTCATGCTTATTTTTTTATTAAATAAATAAACTTTATTTAAGTAAGAATTAGTGTTCTATGGTAAGATTATTAATAAAACCATATATATTTTTAGAAATAGATGCTTGTATTTCATATTTATATCCATAATTGAATTGTATGTAAGTCTATTGTAAATATCATATTCCTATGGAGTTCCTCACATATTGAAATTTTTATATATTGTTGCTTTCAGAAATATATTAATCGAAATTAAAAATAGCTCATAACATTTATTTAACATATAACTTTCCTAACGGTAAATTAAACAATCTAAATCAAAAAATTTAATGTATTATAAATTTTAAGAAATGAAAATATAACACACACACACACACACAATTCTTCTTCTCTCTTATTAATTGGTATCCTTTTTATTACATGATTGAAAAATATTCGATATTTTTCCATTAAAATCCGGTATAGCTGATTCTACTTCAAAAGAGTTCTTGATGGGAAATTACTGTGTTACATTAACAAAAATTACATAACAGTTAATTATAAAGCTACTAATTGCTACGAAAATAAGCTTCACAAATTAATGTCTATGATTTTGACTATTAATCAATCTTGTCTAAGAATAACTTTCCATTTATTATACCCTAAATGTATGTTACTAATGCCAAATATGTATGTCATTAAAAATCCTAATGCCCTTGTAATTTTAACTTCAGTAAGTTATTAATTAAAAAAAATATTTTTTTCTTTTTTTAAAAAAAAAAGTTTATTTTTTGAAGTCTTAGAACACAGATTTCAGTTTTGTAAGAAACCATCTAAAATTTAGGCAAATTAAGTATCAAGTTTCATTGAAAGGAAATTAAACTCAATTTTAAGACGATTTTAAAGCAAGTCGTGAAATCCCCCCGATTGTTATTTTGCCTTATAAAGTTTGATGTCTTAAACATTTGAATAAATGATTTAGAATTATTGAAATATTTTTGGGATATGTATTACTTCATGGAATAAGCTTCTTTTTATTGTATTATATACTTTGCTAGGAGTACAGGAGTATATTTTAATTCATTATAATTCTGACAGACCTTTTGAATCAGGAACTAAAACATTAATTTTGAAATTCTTTTTGTGAACAAAATAATCCTAGTTTTTTTTTCATTCACAAGTAACACTTTAAGAATTATCTATGTATTTCATCAATAATTATTTGAAAAAGAAATATGTCCTTGATTAATGCTTTTCTTCGTATTTTAGTCAAAATGTTATTAATTTTTTGGAAAATAAATTTGGAAATTAATCATAATCAATTATCAAACTATTAACCTCTCAATGGTTTTTAGAATGAACTATATTATTATTTTATATTTAATAAGATCATCTCACTTTCCGGAAATTAAAAATCATCATTGACTTCTGTAATTAAGAAAGGAAATATTGTTTGCCATATATGTTAACTACGCTTTTATGTAATATTTTATTTCATTATTAATGGGGTTATCTGCATTAAATAAATAAATCTAAAGTTTGGAGCATCATTATATTCGAAGTGCAGAGGAATTTCTTAAAAAGAACTCGAGAAAACAAATGCTGTAGTTGCAAAAAACAAAAACCCTTTAATTATTTCCGTCTAATCATTTTTAAACTACTTAAAAATAAAGACATATTTTTTTTTTTCTGGAAATGTACCTTTATCATGAACAAAAGACGAAGATTGACTTAAAACCTTGTGCTGCTCGAATGGATTCGTTTTTATACGCATTCCATTGCAGCTGTTTTTATGGATTATTACTGACGCTGAAAATATGCCTAGGAAAAAAAAGGGAACTATTTTCACGGAACGCTTTAAGGATATCAGGACATGCTCGAAAGAGCAAAATACCAGAATTAAGACTCTTTGTTTATAAGGCATGTATCTTTAAAAATTTCCAATAGAACTTAGATTTTTTTGTTATTTTATACATAATAAAGATATTTTAATCGTTCTGCAAAAATACAAAAATAATTTTTTTAGTTAAAAAAAATTCCGTTTAATTTAAGTTGGACATAATTTTTGAGATCTCATAATACATACTTATGTTGAGGTATCATATTTTTAAAAAAAATTGTCTCTTATGCATGTATTATTTTTTGAAATACATAAAATAATACACAAAATATAGTGAACCTATTTTTTTAGTAAAATATTAAGATAGTTTCCTTAAAAAATTGTAAAACTTTGTACCTCTAAAAATTTCTGTTCCCCTCCCTTTTTTCATACATAAAACTATTTTTTTTAAAAAAAACTATGTACTACTTCGAATAAAAAATAGGTTCACTATATGCACAGGTATCCTGTATAGAAGTATAAAAAATTTATAACCATATAGCGCAATAGTTTTTCTTAAAAAATGTACCTTACAAATACTCTAAGATACCTAAAGATATGAAGTGTATCCTAAAAATAAAAAATTATGCTTTGAAGAAAAATGGGAAAAACATTTGTTAGTATTTGTTTTCAATTACTTTTTCATATTTTAAGGTTTTTTTTTCAACGAACATGTAAGTGCTATACATTTTTTTATTCAGAAAAGTTTGCACTATTTTTTAATACTAAAATTGAGACATCGATTTTTTGAATGTGTATGATGTCTTGGTTCTTTTAAAAGGAAAATAAGACTACTAAGCCACATGTGGGAATGACGAATAAAAATGAAAATAATAAAAAGTCATATATCCCTGTTCTTACGATTTATGTCTAGTTATTAAAAATAAGCCGTTGCAGTTAATGCCAATAATTATAATAGTGGAAGGTCTAAGAAGACTAAAATAAAAATATTTATATTTTTATAATAGTTATATGAAAAGTATATTTAACAGACGATAGTCAATAATTCCTTATTTGTTGATTGATAATGTTAGTTTTGAATATTTTTACTTTCAGTTATTTAAGCATTCAATCTATATATAAGAATACATTTTAAAACTAAAGCAGATATTACGTAGTAGCGGATTGTAAAGCAGATTACATCAAAGCAATCTTAGAACTGGAATTGTTAGATAGCAGACCGAGAGACACCGTTAAAATAAATAACTTTATTGAGTTCAATTGAAGCGTTTTATAAAGTAAGCATGTGATAGAAGTGATATTAATATTCGAACCCTAACCAGATATTAAAATTTCTCTTATCTTTTCACGAAGACTGAGTAACCGCTTCAAGTGACATGGTAATCTTCAAGCTAATGCATCTGTCTAGCTAATATTTTAATGAAAAAATAAATTGGCAAACCCACTCACAATACTTAGCAATTCATCAAGTACTCTGATTCTCTCTCAACGTCTTTCTTTCTCACTTCAGATCTCTTTATACACTGGCCTTCAAAATCTAAGATACGACCTGTTTTTTTTAGTCTAATTTGAAAATGACAAAAAAAATTAGGAGGAAATGTGCACAAAACAGTTTTATATCGAATGCAATATAGAAATTTGCAAAAGTGTAATATAAATAGGATTTACAACAAGAAGTTATTTTTTGGCAAAAAAGTCCATTCGTGGAGAAAGTAGTACATCGCAGATTTATATGGAAAAATGTTAAGAAAATATTACAAAAAAAAGGTTCTAATACAGAATGTGTTCATCTCTTTAATTGCAATTCATTGATAGTATCAGTTTTCTATATTGACAATTGAATTGACGGACACCGAAATTGAAAGCGGAGACCAGACACGGAGTAACCTTTATTTTATCTCATGTAAAGACTTTGGATAGAGATTTAAAGCAGCAACGTATCTAACATAGTAGTCCTAAATATGCTCTATCAGATTCAGGTTTGGAGACTTATAAATTGCCATTCCATTCACTCCAAACTGTGAACCTGAAGAAGTTTCTCAGTAAGCACAGCTAGGTGACTTCGTAATTTACTATCCATTAAAATGATTTAATTTCCAATGGCAATGGAATATGGGGGGGATACATCAGTTAAAAATTTCGTCCCGATATCTTACACTAGTCAGGACTTACGTAGTAGAGCAATGCCTTCTCCATACAATAGCGATGTATTAAATTCAATAATATTATGACGTTAAACATACAATACGATTTAAACCTCTTAAGCCCCAACGTATATAAACGTCTCACACAGCCTCTGTGTTTATTGCTATCAGACGTATATATACGTCTTTCCGAAGTTATACCTTCTCTGTGAATTGCTATCCATAAAATTATTCCGAAGGCTTTAGAAAGCAATAAAATTACCTTGACAGTGTTTGCGAAGTATTCACTTATTTCAAAGGATTTGATTATTTATTCCTTTTCTACCACCCTCCCTCTCAATACACCACATGCGCTTACTTACGTGCTAAACGAGGGGCATTGGAGAGAGAATCGCATAATTTTTAATCGGCATTTAAGAGATTAATTATAAACCGCACAAATTAAAGATTAATGTTATTGTTGTTGTTGTTGACTAATTCCTCCTGTCTAGCCGCAGGCTAGACTAGGTCCATGAGCCCAACAGTCCCCAGGAAATCGTACACCAAAAGAGGACTGGAATAGATGTCCTCCCTATCAAGTCCTGCACAAAACAAAAGATGATCTGGAGTTGCCTGTACCAAATTGCATTTAGTACAATTCTCGTAAATTTTCTGGCCTAAGTGAAAGGAAAGGCCTCTAATGTGTCCACTTGCAAGCCTACTAATAGTTGTTTGGACGACTCTATCCGCCTTGATGGAAAGGGCACCACCTGGGGCCTGCCTATTATACCAGGGGTGAGTCAGAGGAGTCTTCCATAGTTCTTGAATCAAAGATTTCGTTTTAGAAAAAATTTCCGAGAAGGTCAAAGTTCTTCTCGACATTAAATCTTCAGTGACACCTTCCTTGGCTAAAAGGTCAGCTGTGTCATTGCCAAAGAGACCAATGTGAGATGGAATCAATTGGAAGTATATCTCATGTTGCTGGGAAAGTTCTTTAAGATTTTTAAGAATTGAGACCGATGTTTTGTCTCCAACATTTGTCCAGTCGCTAAGATGTTGGATAGCACTTCGGCTATCACATAATATCCATATTTCATCAGGAGATGTCATCGTCTTGAGATGATTCGTAGAGCTTCATCAATGGCAATTAACTCGGATCTAAAAACAGAACAAAAGTCCGAATTCCTAATTTTGATATTATGAGAACAATTAGGAGCCTTTATAAAGATGCCACTGCCACATGAGTTTTGTTCGTCTTTGCTACCGTCGGTATAAATTTGCATTGCAGTAGCTGGAATTAAGATTAATGTTAATGTTGGTATATGATATTAAATATGACAAATCCATAGGGTCACTGGTAATTATTAAACTTATCCTTTAGTATTGTTAAGTTAATTATAAAACACAGATTATGCACTACTGATATATTTATAAGTGTATTACATTGTGAATAAGTATTTTATTTTTTTATTATGTCAGAATGTATTTGTGTTTGTTTACTTTAAGTAAGTTAAAAATTTTTAAAAGAATTTTTTTTTTTGACTTTTCAAGAGGCTCACTCCCCCCTCGTAGGGCTATGACACCCTCCCTTGGGGCGCCCCACAGTTTGAGAAACACTGTTGTACAGCAAATTTTTGTTTCTGATGCTGCAAAATGGTCCGCTAAGACCCGGGGCACAATAGTGCTTCTTAGGGCAGCAAAAGCTAGAAAACGGTCTCTCGCAGGCGTTGTAAATCGTGGTTGACTTTGAATATACTTTTTAGATACAGAATCCTTATGCACAGTGAAATACGTCCAATGCTAAAACACTTAAGACGAAATATTAGTTAATAGGAAATAATACAGCAGTCCCGACAAACTACTAAGAACAAAATATTAAAAAACATGCAGCCGGATTGAACTATCATAGTGTATCATCGGAAGAATTCGTTGCAGTAGGTGATGCTGTGGGTACAGCCCCAATTATGGCAGACAAAGGCATTTTGGAATTTCTTCAAAGCTCAAAAAATATTATTGATGCAGATTCCGACGACGAAAAGGAAATGAATAACGCAGCTCCTGTTCCCACGTCATCTGAAATGAGGAACGTCATGAAAAATATGTTTAGTTATTTAGATGCACATTCCAAGAATGAAATGAATAACAAAATGGATGACATCGAACAATTTGTTGACAATTTGATATGCTAAAAAAGACAACTCAAACAAAAATATCAAATTATTTTCCAAAAACTCAATCTTTTGTTTTGCAAAGAACTTGAAAATTTTACATTTGATTTCACTAAGCTCTTGTGAACGTCTTTGTTTCACAGATTTTTATTAAATACGTGTGTATATACATATCTATATAAATAAAATATACTTTAGTTAACTTAATTTTGTTGAAATGTTTTATATTTTTTGCAATATCCTTTAACACGAAATTCTTTTAACAAGAAAAATATTTCACCCCCTCAATTTCGTGTTAAACGATTTCTATTGTATATATAAACTGACACTACACACTCAGTCATTGAGCCACACTGGTACAGACATTGTGGCGTCTATCACCAATGGGATGAAACGAGTTCAAACCGTCAATCCAAACACATATTATACACACATGACATCTCCTAGACATTAAAATCTCCTAGATAAAGTCAACGGAATTACCTACAGTTATTGGAAATCATCTATCATGTACAAAACGTATTTACAAACCTGTGAAAGCTTGACTTTTGCATATTTTCTCCGACTCCTTTATGGCCGCGGTAGCCGAGTGGTATTGGTATCGGACCGTGGCTTGCTTTGTCACGGGTTCGAGCCTAGTACCACTAAAGACCCGCCGTGTAGGGCAGCGATGCACGTTAAATCTGTCGAGAGCTGAAACGTCCTCCCGTTGGTGTGGTGTGGTAGTTAAGAGAGGGGGTGCCAGCTCAGGTGTCGTCCACATCACTTGACCATGGTTCAAAATTACGTGGTCCGTCGCCCCAAAGTCCTCGTGTAGCTGAACAGTGCGACGTTAATATTCAATCAATCAATCAAACCCACTCCTTTATAGGTTGCAATACCAGAGTGGTTAGGGTTGCGAGCTCGTGGCCAAAGATGTCGAGTCGCACCCTCCTCACCGAAGCTTGGTGAGGAGGGTGCGAGATGCTAGAATGCCGTAACGGCATGCTGTTACAAATATTCTAGCTCAGTTGCTATCACTTGATCATGGTTCAATATTACGGGGTCCGTCGCCCCAAAGTCCTCGTGTAGCTGAACAGTGCGACGTTAATATTCAATCAATCAATCAAACCCACTCCTTTATAGGTTGCAATACCAGAGTGGTTATGGTTGCGAGCTCGTGGCCAAAGATGTCGAGTCGCACCCTCCTCACCGAAGCTTGGTGAGGAGGGTGCGAGATGCTAGAATGCCGTAACGGCATGCTGTTACAAATATTCTAGCTCAGTTGCTATCACTTGATCATGGTTCAAAATTACGGGGTCCGTCGCCCCAAAGTCCTCGTGTAGCTGAACAGTGTGACGTTAATATTCAATCAATCAATCAAACCCACTCCTTTATAGGTTGCAATACCAGAGTGGTTAGGGTTGCGAGCTCGTGGCCAAAGATGTCGAGTCGCACCCTCCTCACCGAAGCTTGGTGAGGAGGGTGCGAAATTCTAGAATGCCGTAACGGCATGCTGTTACAAATATTCTAGCTCAGTTGCTATCACTTGATCATGGTTCAAAATTACGGGGTCCATCCCCAATAAAACTCGTGTTACTTCATAGGGTGATGTAAATTAAAAATTCAATTCTCATTCTCATATAAACCTCCATTTCTTAACAATAAAAGTAATAGCTGTCGTTTTTTGCATAAAGTTTCTTAAAATTTGTTAATATAATTTATAAAAACTATGAATTTTATTGCTAGTGCCATTTTTTTTAAATGTTGAGCACCAATAATAATATTGTACTTTAACTTTTTGAGACAGTGTATGTACATATATGTAAATCAGATTTACTTTTTCACTGGTATATTTCTCATTTATGGAATGAGATATTTTTCATTTGTTTCATTTTCATGTGCTATACGTATAGAACTGTAAAAAGGTTTGGAAGTTAAGAATATTTAATAAAGTAATCCAGTTGAAATACGATTATTTCAAGTTTTAATATAAGAAAAAAAACTTTTATTGATTTGAAATATAAAGTTGAGTTAAAATATTCGTATTTTGAGTACCATTGGTATTATTGTCGTTTAAATAACTTTCTATTTTATTCTGTCAGTAATAAAACCATCTTTGATTTCGTAATGAATTTTTATCCACCAGGTTACATATGCAATTACAAATATGCAGAAATTTCTAATTTCAAATGGGCACATTAATTGCTACTAACGCATTTTTTATTATATAATCTTCAAATACGATTTTTAAAGTCATCAAATAGGCTTTGAAATTACGATTTAATTCTGAAAATAACCTCTACTTTTCTACACGCAAAAAAGTTATAGCACTTAAAAGAATTAGATTTCCTTTTCAATTAACAGAACAATATATATTTATTCCAAAGCATCATATTAATAAAATCTAATTATATGGGGCTAAATAGAGTTATGATTAATACCAAAAAAGAAAATATTTTTCTTCCGAAAAAGTACGCTTCCCCCTTAATATTATTCACACAAACCATAATTGCATACAATTATCTCTTAGAAACAATAAATTCCATTAACAATTTAAGACCATTATTGTTTTTGCTCTTTATAAAAAAAATAACAATGGTTTTATATTGCATTATCAAAAATATATGTCGTCTTTAAAAGAAATAAATCCAAAGCACAGTAAAATATATTATTTCTTGAAATAATTCACTACATACTTGAATTTCGAGCTATTGTTAATTCTTCGAAAACAACTATTAAAAAGAGATTTTTAAAATCCTTAATAAATTAACCCTTAGAAGAGAATATTTTCAAGAATCTGTCTCATATATATTTCAAAAAATAAAGAAATAAGTAAATAAATAAAATTAAAACCTAGTACGTTATTTATTCTAAGATTATGGAAGTTAAGGCTAAGAGTTACATGTATCTCAGCTATTGTAAATAGTGCTAACTTTGTTTCCTTTTATTTTTTTCCTTGATTGAATTAATAAATTAAATAAAGTCATAAACGCGTATAAAATTTCACATAAAACTGTCTATCTTGGAGCGTAATTAAAATGAAAAGTAGCAAAGTTATTTTTTTCAAAGAAGGTTTTCATTTGCTTATGCACGGGAAATTATACTTGTCGGATGTAACCTTACCCTAATTGTAAAAAAGACGTTATGAAAATTTCAAATATGTAACGAGACAAATTAAACAGTTTTTACTTTTAATTAAATAAAAATTCGTTACTTATTAGCGTTAAAAATTCGAAACAAAAATTTCTCTGTGGAAAGTAATTTTTATCTTAATGTAATTAGTTTTAATTGCATTTTTCTATTGAAAAAAGTGATCTGAAGGATTTTAAATTTTCCTTTTACTTTCTGAAGAATTGCTAAATTTTCTACAAATGTTAATTTCTGTAAAATAATTGTCATTAATTTTATAAACTATTTCTTTTTCATGTGAATTAAGAGGAATGTGGTATTAGTTTCTTTAGAATAATTTTAAGCATCCATTAAATGTATGTATTGATTATTAGAAGAAAATATATTTCTTCTGCTTTTTTAGTCAAGCGTTTGATACAATTTAAAATCTAATTTTTGTGATGGAGAAGAAAACGAGAAAAATTCATTAATCTGCTAAAAGGAAGAAGTAAATATTTAAATAAATTACTTTAACACATACAAGCAATTTAAAGAAGAATCTTGGGATATTTTTCTCATTATCCATTCTCTCATTTCAGTTGTGAAAAATATGAGAAAATATACATTACCTGTTCGCTGAAAGTCTCATCTAGAAATACTAAATCAATCGAATCCAATTTATGAATATATTGTGAACAATTCCCCATTCCATAAATGGTACACGTATTTCTGAACTTTTTCTATCTTTTTCAAGATTGCAGAACAATTTTTTTAAAGCAGTTATTTTTATCAGAAAGATAAAATTAATGAATCGATATATATATATATATATATATATATATATATATATATATATCTCATTAAATCAACAGAATAATAATATTGTTTAATTATGTAACTAATATAAAAATAGTGTATAAATGAGCGAAGAAAATTTAACCAAGCTGCCCCTACCATAGGTACCCTACCATTATTTTCTCTTTATTTCTTCGTTTTTAAAAAGTTTAAGGTGACTTGGTACCCTTTGAGCAAATTTCTTTATTTACGTATTTAAAAATTATATTTTAGCATTTTATACAATGCTTCTATTCAAGAAAATGATACCAGATGAAAATTTTCATATATTATTCACACAATTTTAAAAATGAAACTTTTTGAAGAAAATTCGGAAAATTTTAAAATCCTACTCCTTTTGAAAAATTAATTTTTGACCTGAAATTTTTATAATATTCTTATGGAAGTTCTAAACAACTTTAGGGATCGATTTTTAGAATAACTTTATTCGTTTTGAGAAAAAAAAATAAAATGTTGATATACAGGCTAAAAATCATTGAAAAAGCCAACATGTCTTACATTTTATTTTTTTTAAAAAAAAGTATTCAGTTTATAGCAAAACGGATCCCTAACTTTATTACATGCTTTATGTTTAACACGCAGGAAAAAAAATGGGAGTGATTGGTAAATAATTGTCGAAGGAGTAGCATTTTAAATGCACTAATGTTTCGAAAAACACAAACTGAGAAAAACCAGTTTAAAGTTTATAATTCTGAAAAAATAATTATTATAAGCTTAATTAAACTTAAAATACCACTTTAAGATATTAGTTATACGTTTTTCTTTAAAATAATTGCATTTTCATATTTTCAACCCACACGTTTTTATAAATGATCAACTTTTAGAGTACTAACTGCACAAGAAAACTCAAGAAAAAAGTTTAAAAAAAAATTTTTTTTCTGTCACGACAGAAATTTTAGCTGTTTTTCTTCTTATAATATTAAAGTATTACATTTGTATGAAAAATATATCAGGAATAAGAACTGAAATTATAAAATTATTAATATAAAATGCCTTAATTTAAAAATTTTACATGCACACATTTCACAAAGAAAAAAAAATGATTGTATGTATTGCCTCGGAAATATTCTGCTTTATATATTGCACATTCTTTTTTTAATGTTATTATTTCTCTTTATAAATTAGATTTTTTTTATCAAAATGCTTTTTTTAGCTTTTTTTTCTAAAAAGGGGCGTGGCTGAATTGCTAATTGGTTTTCAAATGAAGTTTTATTCAACTTCTAACTTTCCGACATGCACAAGTGATACATCAATCGAAAGATAATAATGCAAAGAATAAGATTAAATGAAAATAAAAAAAAAACGATAGATCTGTGATTTTTGGGGTACCAAGTCATCTCTTAATTTTAAATAATAATGTCAAGCTAGAGATTACCTTTGAAATTTTTTTTTCGATTAGGATAGTGGTGATATGGTACAAAAATACTTCCCTTATTCGGTCATTATTACGAAATTTCGGTCAGTGAGATTTTATAATAATTTTACTGTTTTTTTCTTTCTACTAAAAATGAACAGCTAAATGTTTGGTAATAAACTTATCGATAATAGGCATCGGAACACGGATATTAATAAGAAGGTCAAACGAATTTCTTATCTCTTCATTACAATAATTAAATTGTTTCATGAAAATTAGGTTAAAGGACTTGGTTGACGATTGAAGGAAACATAATTTTTATGTAAAAGTAAAAAAAATATATATATTGACCAGTATATGTGTTTAATAAATTTATTTTCTGAAATGTATTTGAAGTTCAATGTAGAGACACATTCCATTCTGATATATAATACGATAAAAAATGTTTTAATCGGTAGAAACTGGATTCAGAAGGCAGAAAGAGATGAAATCATTTAATTAATGTTTTTCATATTTTCTCAGAACTTGCTCTTCATTGCTGTATTAGTAAGCTCTGTGAAGTTCACAGAGCTTACTAATACAGCAATGAGGGTTAGGAAACTTAAGACGCACTGTAAACGATGCTCCTCATGTCAATAATGAATGTTGTTGCTAATCAGTAGAGGTTTAGGACTCTCATATGACATGATGTGTAAGAGATATGAAAGTGAGATATCATTTCAAATGTTCCCTCTTCACTTGACCTAGTAAACCTGACTCCTCAAAACCTGACTATCAAACTCCAAAGATCCCGTATTTGAGAGAGAGAGATTGCGGTTCGAAATCCTACCCCACACTACAAATACCGATAATCATGTTAATTATTTTATTAGACTAACAGCTCCTACTCAAGATTTACAAGGAAGATCAACCGGTACTTTAATAATCAAAAATGCACTTAGCTGTAATACTTGCAGATATCCAGAACTGAACCTTCCACAAAACGACAGAAGCTCCTTTTTACATTGATGTTTTGTATGCGACGTCCGATAAGACACATCCGAGAACTTTCTAAGGCTGTTTTCACTCTCCAAGCCAATAAGTGCATATAGGCTTCGACAACGAAGTTCTACCAAACCGATAAATATTCTCAAATTATAAGTGAAATCTCAGTGTCAACTTCTCAACTATCATGCACGCGGCTATCTATTTCTACATTCATCTATCTCTGTCTCATGCCTCCACTTAAATATAATCTGCATAATCTGTTTCCACTGTAAGGAGGTGGTAGTTAAACGCTAAGTATAACTATAGAATATTACCCCATATTAGTTTTAAGAGGGACTCTCGCGAGATAGCTCGCTACAGCTTTAGCTCAAAATTAAGAATTTGGTAACAATTACCTAATTTCTCTGGATGGAATATTCATAATTTTTCTTAACCGTTCGCCATTACTTTACATATAAAAAATCACTTATATCAGAAAATACTTTATTCAAGAAATGGCTTTTTATCGCACATTTTCAAGTAATGCGCATAACAAAATTTTTATCTGAATTGTATGCTCCAAAGGAAAAATTAACAGAAATTGATATGTGTAAGGTGTATATAATAGCGCATATTTTGTTCATCTTTTATTTTGATACATTTTTTGTTTCATTTTTATTAAAGATCACTTATAAATTTCGATCCATTGTTCAAAACGCAGCTTATTTTCGTTTTCCTTCTCCTGTATACTATAAATTAGTGGAAAAGTATTGATTCCAGAAAAAGAAACATTTATTGGGGAGTTCACATTTAAGAGGATTATTTTTGCAATAATAGCAGGAAAATCTTTTTTAGTTATAAGGGGAGAAGTTTGATTGTTCTTTTCCATGAAATAAGGCGTTACTTCAGTATCCTATTATACCAAACAGACAAACTAAAAAAAAAAACATTATGATTTTATTCTTTCAATTTATTTAATTAAGTTAAGCTCCTCATTTCTTAGAAAACACTTATTTTCCAATGTTTAATTCTTGCTGTTATTTCTATGTTAGTATATATAAGAATAGCAAATATTGAAAGATACTTACCATATTTAGTTAACAATTTGAAGAGGTGCTTTTATATAATAATCAGGATATACCATATCCTCATATTTTCTGTCTTTGTATTTGTAAACGGTTTGAGATATGAAAAGTGTTGAAACTATATTTTTCTTTATTTGGTATATCAACTTCTGTTTTTGTGAGGAATTTAATATACACACAATTTTGGAAGCTTAGACAAATTGCATAAGCAAATAAGTTTATATAATAGATCAAAAATTCATCCTTAAATTAGAAAATTAATGGCAATGTCAAATTTCAAATTATCAATAGAAAACTGGTGGTATTCTGACTGAATGAATAAATTACAATTGCATTCAACAGAATGAAGTTTGTAAGTATGTAACAAACCATGTGCATGCTTTTTATTGAAAAAAAGTTCTAAAGAAAGAGTATAAGCTACATTTAGTTGTCCTTAGATATTTTGTAAATTTCTTTTCCATTTCTGAAATTTAAAAAGAAGTTATTAAAGGTTAATTTTTAATTCAAAAGAAATAAAATTTCACGAGTTCTAGGTAAATTGCATAGCTATGCAAATAAGCACACATCAACAAACTAATTAAATTATGAATGTGTGTATATGCATAACAGTATTATACATACATATATAAATTGAAGCACTTAAAATTTTTATACACAAAAACATCGAAATAATATTCTAGGAATTATAAGAATAGTTATTTTCTTCCCGCTTCGCTATCTGTTCATTATACTGTAAGGATATATATTGTTTTTAAGTTATTTTTATCTAAGCTATATATCTAGAATCTGAATTTCTAAAACGGAAGTGTTTAATTTTTTACTCCCAAATAAGACCTCTCATTGGAGTCGATTCCCACAAGTTTCGTTTCTAGTGAATCTGTACACAAAAAAAGAAACATTTTTGTGAAATTGCACAAAAATGAAGATTTTTTAATCTAAGGGAATAACGCTTACTTATCCCCCTTGCGAATACATTTCCGAAACATCCATTTTTTACATCTCTGTTCAAGAAAAGAAACATGGTTTAGTAATATCAAGTTTGTAATATAAATAGTTCAATACCGGGAGTTTTTGGGGCCGTTGTATGTCAAATCTGTCGAACTCAAACGTCCTCCCGTTGGTGAGATGTGGAAGCTAGCAGGGGGTGCTAACTCAGGTGTTATCCTCGTCCCTTGACCATGGTTCACAATTACGAGACCCGTCACCAATAGTCTTCGTGCAGCTTTATAGTACGACGCTAATTTCGCACTCCCTCCCTCACCGGAATTTTTTTCTCTACAATGCCCCCATAACCCCCTCGGAAGTCGATTTTTGCAAAGCCCGCTTTTAGTAGATTTTCTACTCAAGAAAAGAAGCATATTTTCCAAGAATAAAGTTTGTAGATGTAACCGTTTAAAAAGGGGAACTTTTGTCTATAATATCCCGCAGCCTTTCTTCGGAGCCAATTTCCACAAAATGCCTTCTTAGTGGATCTCTACCACACAAAAAAGAAACATGTTTTGCAAATTTCAAGTTTGCAAGTCAATAATTCAAAACCGGACATTTTTTTTAATCATATAACCCTCTGCAATCCTCCTTGGGAATCAAATTTTGAAAAAAATTAGTTCTTAGTGGATCTCTACTTAAACAAAAGAAACATGAATGCTAAATTTTAAGTCGTAGGTCTATCGTAGGTTGAAAATATCATGATGAGCGAGTGATTCGCTTTTCTTCAGTATATATGTATAAATTTGTACTTATTGTGAATGAGTAAAAACTCTGCATTTTAAGAAAACATATTCAGCAATTCATTCCTTTATGCCTAGATAATTATCATCATGAGAACTTCAAGCACATTAGTCCTCAGACAGAAATATTCAATAGTCTCGGTAGTTACTCCGCATGATGAATGCAATTAAATAATTTTACTGAGTACAAAAGTTTCATCTTTGAATCCTAATTAGAGCAACATCATAGACTTCCAGTTAGAGAAATTCCAAATTTGATAAACGGTAATTTCTCTCAGTTGTTAGACAAGGAGGAAGGTTATAATTCATCCCTGTGTGTTAAAATACTTTAAATTACTTTGATTATACCTCTCTTAATTAATAATACGAAGCACTACAATTCAGCATTCGAAAATTACGAAAGGAGATAATACGAATGCACTTCGGTGAATTTAATTTAATATTATTAATTGATTTGCTATTTAATTTGCAGAAAAATATATTTTGAGCTGCACACGTATTCTTTACCATTTCCATTTTATGTACTCTTTTAAATGCATTTCGATCGAACAATTTTCTGATGTCAATTCTCTATTTAATTAAATACCTAAACATGCAGAATAAAATTCAGCATCGTTAATATTTCGGAGGGTAAAAGCGTCAAATTGCAATAACAATGTGAATTCGAGATAATTAGAGTTTCGAGTTTCAGTGAAGGTAAATGACAGTAGAATTCGGACGATTGAAACTTTAGTCGTGGATCTCCATAGAAAATGTAGATACAGAAAAGGTACTTACAGACAGGTTCTAGCAATACAGCACAAGAGGAGAATTAATGATCAACCTATTCAAAATTAACGATCAGGCTAAGTGCCAAACAATTTAGATAGATGCTTGAATAAGTACAGGTCTCAGCTTAACGCTTTACATGCATCGATGTAGTTAAAGGACTGAAATAGTTGGATATTTTTCCATAATTATGTAGCGAGGAAATTATTTCTCGATATATCCTTCAATAATAAATCGTTTGGCTTATACTATGATTCCTGATTATATACAATGTAAATTTGTAGCTTAATAGCCCCATTTGTATATCGTTTCGCATTTGCTTTCCATTCTTATTTCAAAAACCATGAAAAACTAACATGCACACAATTTTTTTATCACATTTTCAGTTATAGTATACACCTAGCTGGGTGACGTAGTTGTTTAGAAGCTGGTCTTGTACGCTCAAGTTTGCGGATTCGACCCCGACCAAGTGGCTGGGGTAGCCGAGTGGTATAGGTATCGGATCGTAGCTTGTCTTGTCACGAGTTCGAGCCCAGTACCACTAAAGACCCACCGTGTAGGGGAGCGATTCATGTTAAATCTGTCGAGAGCTCAAGCGTCCTCCTGTTGGTGTGGTGTGGTAGTTAGGAGACGGGAGTGCCAGCTCAAGTGTCGTCCACGTCACTCGACCATGGTTCAAAATTACGTGGTCCGTCACCAAAAGCCCTCGTGTAGCTGAACAGTGTGACGTTAATATTCAATCAATCAATCAATCGACCCCGAATAAGTCGGTGAATTTTCATGGTGTAGAAAATCACCAGCCTCTATGACTTGTTAAAGATCCCTAAAGTGCCTGTTTGGCATGGATGTTCTCAGCAAAACTAAATTCAAAGAACAATTTCGTATCATCAGAGCTCAGATGCCTCCCTCTGGGGAGGAAACTGGGATTCAAAATTACATTGCGGCATTTGGTATCCACTTATATGGTGCAGCACTAAAAAGTGATACCAGCTTCCAGGGACTGTGCTATATCTGCAATAGTGAAAGTACCAATATACACAGTCCCATTTTAAATTTAAAAAAATGCTATTGATTAGTGATAATTGCATTTTTCTGTTTCTTCTTCCGGAATTTTATGCTAAAAGGGTCTTAAAAGTTATTGGTAGATGTTTGAAAATACAAGGGAATTAAACAACATTTACTTTGGAAAGTAGGAAAATTCTTATATCGAAGTAGTAAATTACATTAAAGAGTTTAAAACTTTATTATTTCTCACGACAAATGATGAATTTTTATCTATATTTTTTTTTCTGGAAAAAATATTGTCTGAAAAATGTAGATGCATTCAGTCCATTTAAATGAAAACAGGAAATATGATGCTTGTAGAATAGCTATAAGAGAAAATTCATTGGTGTTTTGCAGTATATATTTTTATTCTTGCATAATTTAAATCTATATTTTTTGTAGACTTTCTGCAATACTTCACGATCTTTATTTTCATGGACTATCCTGATGAAATTCTAAATATTTTATTAGTTAAGCTAATTTTAAAATGACGCTAAATATAAAGAGTGTTTTTTTCCAGGTATAGAAGTTTAAGTTGGCATTACTTTCCAAGATGGCGACCGATTTAACAGCTGTCAAGTGATTTATTTTCAGTTTGGTTTGGCAATTCATCAAAACGATCATCAAGCAAGGCGTAGATTCGTCGAATGGGCCCAAAACGAGATTGCCGTTGTTCCCGATTTTCATAAGCGAATTTTGTTTAGCGATGAAGCGCCCTTCTGGTTGAATGGCTACGTCAACAAACAAAATTGCCGCATTTGGAGTGAAGCTAATTCACAAGTGTATGTCGAAACACCGTTACATCCAGAAAAACTGACTGTTTGGTGCGCTTTATGGGCTGGTGGAATCCTTCTTCAAAAACGATGAAGGCCACAACGTTACAGTCAATGGTGATCGGTATAGAGCCATGATTTTCTAACTTTTTCATTCCTGAATTGAACAAACATGATGTCCAGGAGCTGTGGTTCCAACAAGACGGCGCAACATGTCACACAGCTCGTGCCACAATCGATTTATTGAAAGACACGTTTGGTGACCGCCTAATTTCACGTTTTGGACCTGTGAATTGTCCTCCAAGATCTTGTGATTTAACACCGCTAGACTATTTTCTGTGGGGCTATGTAAAGTCATTGGTCTATGCGGATAAGCCACAAACGCTTGATCATTTGGAAGACAACATTCGCCGGGTTATTGCTGATATACGGCCACAAATGTTGGAAAAAGTCATCGAAAATTGGACGTCCAGATTGGACTACATCTGAGCCAGCCGTGGCAGTCCTATGCCAGAAATCATATTTAAAATGTAATGCCACAAGATTATCTTTCGAATCAAAAAAATTTATGTCAATCGAATCGTTGTTTTATTGCAATTTAAAGTTCCATACCTCTAAAAAAACACCCTTTATATTTATATACTAACTGCATGGCCTGGCGTTGCACAGACTTTCTCTACTTTTATAAATTTTCCCTTTCCTTCACAAAATCAGCACTTCTCTAATACTCTTTTTCAAAATGACTTCCACTCCCCTTCCACCGCTTAGCCTGGCGTTGCTCGGTCTCTTTCTCTTTTCCTCATGACTCCAGCATTTCTCTGTGTGTGCTTATACGCGCACAATATTAGTGATTTCTAAAATTATGTCAAAAAATTTCCCTTTTTCGAAATTTATTCCATTCCACTTATTTTTGATTTAAGACAGGTTTCTTTCCCCTCCCTAAAACCGTGTCCGGGCGGACACGGTTTTTTTAGTGTAAATTTATTGTTCTATCTTCCCCTCCTCACAGATAAGATATAGCTTCAAATTTCGATGTATGACTTATAAAAAAAATATTGCGTTAGAATTAAAAAAATTATTAATGCGTAGCAATAAAAAGAAAACGATTCTGATGCTAACAGTAAAACAAAAAACGTTCATCATTTTTTAATAATAATTAGTTTCTAAGAATCTAAAATAATAAAATAATAGATTTCAGATTTTCATGAATCATTCAATCGTTGCATATAGTTAGCTTAAAAATATCTCTAAAATGTATTTTGATCCAAAATAATGGACGATTTACTTTTTAATTCACAAAGAATTCATTTAGTAATGAAATAATAGAAATAATCCTTTAAAAACATATTTAAATATATTAAAATCAAATTTATATAAGTAATAAAAGAAAAATTTACAGATAGCTATTGAAACGATTGAACGTTTGAATGTTTGATTAAACATATAAATATATAAGTTAGAAAAAAAAAACAGCATGGAGAGGAAAGCATATATATACATGTACTGAAAAAAACATTCGGGCTTCATTTTTAAGTTAATGCATTCAAACTTCATATATCGATTGCAATCAACGATAATTTTTAAACAAAAAACTTTAAAAAAATAATGCTTATATATTTCCCGCAAAAAGGAAAAAAAAACGAAAAACACATTTAAAAAAACCGTAATTTTTAAGATATTTTATCAATCTTTGTGCAGATTACGTATAATATTGCTCTACACACGGAAAAAAAAATTTCGTGAGATTATTTTTATAAATAAAGAAGTTATTAAGTATTTAAATAAAATTTTGAGTATTTTTTTTTAAAAATCGTAAAAAAAACAGTTTTTGACTATAAATTTTTTGAATGACTGATTCTAAAAGAGAAAAGCATGAACCTTTTTAGTGTAAACTATTTTTTTCATTAGAGCGAAAGAAAATGCAAGCGGGACGATTTAGAAATCATACTCATAAAAACGTATCAATTTCTACTCATTTTTAAAAAAATCGTAAAAAATTCAAAATATAATTACTTTGTAAAATAAATTATACCATATCGTGACGAAGTAAATGACCTTTCCAAATCTGTAATTATTTTTTGTCTGAGTCTCATGAAAAAAATTAGATCACCTTTTAAAAACGTCTAAAAAAAAGAAATTCCGAATTTTTGAACTTGCCCCCTGGCGGAGAAACATGGTACTAATTATGTGTTTTAAGGTTTCTAATTAATATTTTTTTACCTAATTGGAATATCGGAATATAAATGGTCAAAACAGATTCCTCGGATCATTCCCGAAAATTCGGGAGTTTCTGCGTCGTGCGGTTCGTGAGAAGATAGGGACGCCTAGATAACCTGCGAACTTCTATCTTCTATTACTTCGAATTTTTTCTATCTTTTAAATTAAATTTTACGTTGGGAAAAGTTGAATTTTTATTATTTTGTCTAATCTTTTATGACGAAGAACTCCAATAAATCAATTAAAAGTAGATGCAATTTTTTAAATTGTTTCATGATAACACAAGTTTTTGAAAATTATTATTTTTTTATTTGTTGAATTATATTCATATTAATAGTGAATTTCAAATCTTATAAAAATATCAACTCAAGTATTTCGGATACTTCAACTTCATCGAAGTTCTCTACCTCTATTAAGAGGTCTCAGGGTTGTTAATTTTGTCTTGTGAGCTGAAAATATAAGCAATTATCAATTATATATAAGCTATCAATTTATAACGTGATTATAATTATATTAAAGCTATAATTACTTGCAATAAGTTGATTTATAAAGTTAAATATATCCTGATAACACTGTAGCATTTTTATATAAATAGAATAATAAATAATATTTATTTAAAAAAACAAAAAATTTGCAATAAAAATGATATATAATACAAATACTGGGTAAGATTTAAAAAGTATGATGCATTTTATAATTCTACTTAGTTTTCTACTGCAAAGTCTAAAATTTTACAAAATATCATGCTCAACGTAAAACTTACTCAATATTTCTTACAGAAACATTTTTTATTTTCATATGCTTATAATTTTTAAAATTGTGATTATATTTTAAACATTTTACACTTTTTTGAAACCTCTTTTCTTTGCAAATACTATGTAAAATAATCGAGTTATTTAATTTTACCTTCAAAGAATTATTTCTAGTCGAAAATTGTTTATATTTTCAGCTCTCGAGATAAAATTAATACCCCTGAGATCTCTATTGTACATCAGAATAACACTTTGCTAGTGATTTTAAAAAAACATTAATTAAACTTATCTTACAGACTCCATATTTAAAAGAATAAAATAATTCACTGTTCTACCATTTGTGTTTTTTTTTATTTGCGCTTAAAATATGTAACTTAATTAAAGTCTTAAAATAATTTGTTTTTTTAGCGAAAAACATGTTTAAGACAAAACACTGCTTTCAATAAACTTCTAATTTAACTATTTTCAAATCTCTGGTTTGTTGTTATGGTATTAAAATAATAAATAACACACACGCTTCGCTTATTGAAACTAATTAAAATTCATAAAATAATTGGTAACAACAAATATAAATAAAAATACATGGGTATCAGAGAAAAATAAACTGCAGGCTCCCTATAATAGCGCTTTATTAATTCTAACTTTAATAAAGTTCGGAACCAAGAAATATGTATATATATTGAGTAAATCGTCAGCAACTTAAGCTTCTTCCTCAGATCTAATGGAGTATATTGTATCTGTACCGAAGCTATTACATTCGTGGTGTTAGATAATATAATAATGCATTGAAAGCATTTATATGCAAGAGAAACGGCTTTGTGAAACTAATTAGAAAATTCTCGAGAGAACTGCGGGCATTGAATAAACTGTCATTCTATATTGAACCATCGCTTCAGTATCAGATAATACCAAAGTCTTTCTTAGGGCGAGTGATGACTCCATTTCAATATTTTAATTTATGCATTTGTTAGATGAGAACAAATTGAATAAAAGCGGAAGATGAGATGAAAGGATAATGAAGTAATTCGCAATGTAAAATCTTAATTAATTCGTTTTATTAAAACAGCCCTAAAGATTTCAATATCTTCATCTCGTTCGATACAAAGATTCATAGAGCTGCTTTTAATTTCATTGTTTCCGATAGAAAAATTTAGAAATTTTAGTTTCTTATATTGAATAGATGTTGAATAACTATTTTAAATGTTTGATGAGGATGCATAATTTACACTTCAGTGTTAGCTTTAATTTTAATTTGGTGCTTGAAAACTGAAGCTTAATAAAGTTTTAGTCTAATTTGTTTCTTCAGAAGCAAAACTAAGAAAAAATAATCCTACTCATTCTCTTATTTTGAACACCTAGTAATATTTTAGCTTAATTCTTTTAAGAAATTATTCCTGAAAGAAAATTGAATTTAACCAAAATAAACATTGTTCTGCGTTTTCTTTTCTAAAGAAGATTACTTGAATAATTTTGCATTTTTTTCCTGTTACTTTTTTTGTGCATTAACAAAGTTCATTGCTATTATTTTAGCTTAGAATCATACTTTTTTAAAACATTGTTTTTTGAAAAATTAAATAAATTTGAACTAAAATGATTCTTTTAAAAATATATATGGGATGCTGAACTTATAAATATAAAGACATTTGATTAATATTTCCATTAATTAATGTTTATTATAAATTTAATACATTTTTCAGACAGAAAGAGCAGAAAGGAACATAATAAATTTAAACTGTAAAGAAATAAAATATATTAATTGCATACATATTGCTTTATTTGTAACACATAAAATTCTTAAAATGATATAATGATGTTAATTTTTTCAATTATTAGATGAAACTTTTGTTTCATTTAAAAACCACATTATAAAAACTTAATACAATTACATTTTCTACTCTAAAAATTATGCATTTACTTAACTCAGAAAAACAATAAGTAAATAAAAAGGGGATCCCACACACACACACACACACGTGTATCTTTTTTACAAAAGGCATTATTTTCCTTAAGGCATTTAATTGAGTTATGTGAATAAATATTTACAATTAATAGAAAATTCTTTTTACTGGACATTTTTCAAGATTATCAATGACAAAAAATATGCTTTTATGCATTGGTTATACTTTTTATTAGATTTTTTAAGGTTTAGTTGTAATAAAATATTGAAAGTTTTTATGTGATCAGGCTTGTTAATTTAATTCAATTTAGGTCAGGGTTATTATGCAAAATTAGAGAGTAAAACAAAAAGAATTCATTAGAGAATGTGGCTGCGTAAAAAATCCTTTTTTAATTATTCAAGACCTATGCTTTTTTAATGTATCGTTATTTTTTATTTATCGTTATTATCGTTACCGTTACTTTGTAAACTTTAAACTTTGAAATGCTTATTTTCAGTGGTACTTAGGTATTATTTAAATTTTCCTGTAAATTATTAACTCCGTAACTGCCAATTAAAAGTTACGCGATTTGCTCCCCAGTGCCACCATTTTTCTCATAGGCACGCGAATACAGTGTATTGTGGGAAAAAGAAAAGGCACAGATAAGCAAATTCTTTGCAAGCATTGTCAAGTTCATTTTACTGCATTCCTTCGGAATAGTTTTATTGAGAGCAATGCAAAGAAATGAATCGTATTTCGAAAAGACGCATATATACGTTCGGGACACTAACGCACCGATTGAGCAAGACGGATATATACAGCGGTGGCAGTTAAGGGATTATTAATTTTGAAATACGCACTTCACATTTTTGTAACTCTTTTTGTAGCTAATGCATTTGAAGCAATTTAAATTTTGATACTCATCAGATGCTTTACATTTATGTTTAATGCATACCAACTGGTGATGTTTATCAATTTATTTTTGATAAAGGCTTTCCAATGCTTTTTTGATAGAAGCATTATCAACTTCAGAAGGGATATATTGTTTTCTTTGAAATAATGGTACATAACTCACAAATATTCGAGGATAAAGCTCAATAAAAGAACGAATGTTCGCACAATTTAAGAAATTGAATCGATATAGAGAATAAATACATCGTATATTTTTTAATGTAAGGTGATCCATGTATTAGCCGAAACGGAGTGTTATCTTCAAAAATTTACCTAAAATTTCAAAATTCGTGTATAAGTCGAATGAAAAAAAATGCCTCCTGTAATTTTCTAGTATGTCAACAAGACAGAAAAAATGTTACCAAGTTGGTAAAACAGGTAGAGTATTTTCCTGTCAAATAGCTATTAAGTAAATAGTCAAAGTCTAAAATTTAAACCTGGTAACCCTCATCTGAAACTAACTTTTTCATTTATTTGTTACCTTGTACAATATATCTGCTAGTCGTACTTACTGTGCCATGTTTGTGGTTTAAAAATGAAAGGGTAGAGAGAAATTCATTCACGGTACTTAATCCTGGACCTCTGTAAAAGTAGCCGTGGTAGCTTAGTGTTCAAAGCCATGGACGTGGCTGACGTGTCATGAGTTCAAGCCTCTTACCGCTGAAAACTCACCGTAGGAAGGGGAATGATGCACGTTAAATTATGACTCAAACATTATCTTGTTGGTTCAGTGTGGAAGTTACGAGAGGGTGTACCAACTCAGATGTAATCCTTGTCACTTAACCATGGTTCAATATTACGAGGTCGGTCACCAATAATCCTCATGCAGCTTTACAGTGCAACTTTAATATAGCTCTATCTCGATCTATGTGCATGTTCTGGAGGGAAATTTGCTGCATGATCCTGTGCATTTAGACATCCCTATAAGTGAATGGGAATTTTATGTACTATATGGAAACTTAGATTCTAGCATTGACTTAGAAGAATTTATGTAACTTTTTTCTTCTTTTAAAATAAAATTCCACATTCAAAACATCCCAAGATTTTTTTTAAAAAAATCCCCTTTCGCTGGTCTAATGGAATTTTTTTTTTTTTAGAAACAAATCCCCCTAGATTACATTTTTTTAAGATTAGCAAATCCATAAAAAAACCGACCCCCTTACTTTCACTTTGAAAAAGTTCCAAAAATTCTCGACTTACACGCAGAAAGACAGTACATGCAAAATGAAGTTATGATGTAAAAGCGAAGCTCACAAAGTAAGTCAGGAAAGGAAGTGGAACTAAGTGGGGCAAAATACTATTTTATTGAATACTCTCATGGATAAAAAAATTAGCGTACAAAGAAATAATTGCCGGATCGTAACGAAACTTGGCATGAAGGTACATGTTGGGGAGATATACAAATGATTAGAAATGCAGCGTGATTGCGCATTACGTATAGCCGGTAGAGGGCGTTTAACGTCGTTCTCGTGGTGTATAAAACAAGTAAATAAAGCTTGTTTGAGTGTGCTGAATCGTTTACAAGGGAAGAGCTGAGGTAGGCATGCCATTACGCCGTTTTAGAAGACAACATGAGCAGCTGTCACAGTTTGAGAGGGGGAGAATCATCGGCATGATGGCAGCTGGGTTGTCAGAGAGGCGAGTAGCTCGTCAATTAGGCCACTCTGATTGTGTTGAGAGGAGGTGTTGGTACCAGTGGATCCGATAGATGTCATTTACATGAAGACCAGGCTCAGGACGCCCTCGACAGACCAGTCATCGAGAAGACCTCCACATCGTAAGAAATGCACGCGTACAGCCAACTGCTTCATCGGCCGCCATCCAGGCACAGGTAGCACCTTCACTAGGAGCCCCTGTGTCTTCTCGAACCATACGAAGGTGCATGATTGAAGGACATTTGGGATCGCGGTGCCCATTGCGTGTGTTGCACTTGACGCCGACTCATCGACGCCTCCGTTTGTAGTGGGGCCACGCACACGGAAACTGGATTGCAGTGGAATGGAACCAGGTCGTCATAAGCGACACGCGCGCGCGAGAGAGAGAGAGAGAGAGAGAGAGAAAATCCAGATTCAATCTCAGCAGTGATGACAATCGTATTCGTGTGTGGAACACGTGGGGAACGCCTCAATTCTGCCTTAGCTTTACAGCGACACACCACTCCCACAGCTGGTGGGATGGTATGAGGTGTCATTGCCTACAATACATGATCACCTCTCGTATTGATACGTGGCACAATGACAGCCCAGTGGTGTGTCCATGACATCCTGCAACTATATGTGTTGTTACTCATGCAACGGCTCCCAGGAGCCATTTTTCAACAAGAAAATGCTCGGCGTCACACGGCAAGGGAGTCACAAAACTGTCTCCGCACTGTTACTAACCTTCCTAGGCCTGCCCGATCCCCAGATTTGTCTCCAATCTAGCATATCTGGGATCATTTGGGATGGTGAGTTGGGCATCCTACGAGTTTGAACCAACTAGAGGCAAGGTTGCAGCAAATATGGAACATAATGTCTTAAGACATTATACAGAACTTGTATTTCTCAATGCCCTATCGTATCGCATCGTGCATTCGCGCTAGAGGGGGTTTAAAAGGGTATTAAATCCTCCATTATTTTGCCTTTTTCTCTGAAATAAATGATCCTTTTTGTTTGATTTTCTAATCATTTACACATCAAAGTAGTAATTGCGTATGTACAATTTTGTTTCATTTTGACGTCTCCTTCTTGGTGCGGTAATTTTTTTGTCCATGAGTGAATAATGGTGGGAATTTTTTCGATGTGACTTGCCTCTAAAATATCTATGAAGAAAATTTTGGTTGTAATAGTTTTAATTACAGAGTGATGCTAATACTAATTATTTCATTATAAAATTCGAGCCTTTGTTAAAGTATTTTTTTAAGTTTTATATGTCTATTGTATATTTTATTTTACAATAAAAGATATTGTTTTTACTTGACACACCCAAAATAGTTGGAAATTTCACAAAAATATTCAAAATAATTTCACAGGTCTCTAAACAATGGGAAAACAACTGAAAATCAGAAATTGTCGTAATGAAGTATTTTAATGAGAATATGTAAAAAAAAAAATTGAGAAAAATTAGAGAGAAACATCGAATAAAAATTGGTTAAGCAAACTTAGAGTGCGTTTAAATATTTTTTGTACACAATAATATAATTTTTTTTCGAAATTTAATTTTTCTATTATATGATTAACCAAATTTAATGTTCCTGGATAAAAGATAAATTCATAAAATTTAATTCCCTTTCAGAAGTAAAATAATTTCCAATAAGATATTTTAACTCGTTTTTCATTTTGTTTTTAAAAATAACAACAACAAAAAAACTCGCTATAACTGAATACACTTGAAAAGAAGTTTCACGTGGGAAATAGATGTCTAAAATCTAAATGACATCTTAAAATGAAACTAACTACAAAATAACATTTTAACTGTGTGTTAAGATGTAAAAGAGGGCATAAAATCCCATAACATGTAGTATGACTTCATTTCGAAACCTAATCAGGAGGGAGTAATTTACGTCACTTAAAACCAAATTAGCCAGTATTTTATTAGACTCGGTGAAGAAGCTTAAAATTAGTTACCTTTAGCATTAAATTAAGCTCAAAACAACTCAGCATATTTAAAAGAGGTAATAAAGAGAAATATGCTTTGAACTGTACAAATTTTGACTTGGATATTATTGTAAAGGTAAAATAGTTGTTGCTTTAAAACTATATTCTTGTTTATTGTTTAACATGCAAATTTAACTGATTCAAAATAAATAAATAAATAATTGATTGATAATTTTTTTTTACTTACCATCGATTCACAGGAATAGTTAGTATATTATTAAACGGTAATTATATATATATGAGTGATAAAACTATCTTTTACATATATACAGGGTGTTCCGGGATTGTTAGGACAAACTTTAAGTGAAGCCAAGGGACATCAAAGGATTCAGATTTTCAAAGCAACCCATGGTTGGAAACGTCATGCGGAAGTAGTATGACAGGTACAAGAAAAGAAGATACACACTACTGAGATTATTTGAAGTATTCATTGTTTAAAGCTGGGTCATACTGTGAGTTCGAGAGACGCGTGCCCCACCCTCACTATACCTATTACCACGAAAGGATCCATATTCATACAAATTATGACATTCGGTGGTCCTGTGTATTTCTCCGTGGATACCTTTTACGATACAATCTTTCTGCAGCTCGTGCACTTCCCCCTGCTAATCCGTAAATCAGATGCATATCTGCGAGCTCGGTGTTCGTAAAACGTTCCATACTCCTCTGCGGGCGATGACAACTCAAATGACTGCGGCAATGCAGGTCTGTTTCCTCCAATGCTTTAGTGAACAACGCCATCTAGCACCGAACGAATACTTTTAGAACCATGGGTTGCTATTCAAATTTGAATCCTTAAGATGTTCCCTACCTCCCTTAAGGTTTTCTCTAATAATCCTGAAAAGGCCTAAGAGAAATAGCCGATTATAAAAACGAATTTATTAATGTATTTTAAACAGGGGATAGTGGCTGTTTTGTGTCCATTCTCTGTAGGTATAGATACGGGAAAAAAGAGAAGAATTCTCACATTCTCCCCTCTAGGGAATTAACAAAAGGAAGAAAAATATAAGGGGTGTTATTATCACGGTATGAATGGAAGGGATAGAGTAGTTATTTTTTTAGGAATTGCGTAGGTGGTCTCTTAGCAAAAAACTTGGTCTCATTCAGTGGTTGAGTGTATGGCACGTATAAACTATTAAAATATTCTATTTCTAGGAATAGGAAATAAATCCTTTCATAATACAACGTATAATTCTATTAATACGGGAAATGGCATTTACAGAAATGTTATTCGTAATTTTGATTTAGTGAAAATTTTTAAGATTATAGAATTTAAATTAGCACATTAGCTTTAATACTATTATACACACGCGCACTTGCGCAAACACCAATATACCCATAAATAAAAATCAACAATTATCTTTATTTATTCAAACCCTGAATTCGCTAACTCAAAATAAATCCCTTTTACCACCGAATTGGTTACAAATTACATGAAAAATATTATAGTACTATGAAATACGCAAAAAAATTAGAGAACATCCGCAACTTATATTAATGATCCCTTTAAGATATGCTTGAAATAAATGAAATATATAGCAATTCTATTTTTAGATAACTTTATCCATAACTAAATGACTAACTTAGATCAGAAAATTTTCAAGTAGTTTCATAATTAAAGAATTTATCCTCTTATTTTATATTAGTAAGTTAAACGTAAAATTTCACTATGTATAAAATGTATAATTCTCAGAGTGAAAGGAATTTGACTAATGACTTATGTATTATATTTTTCAATCATAACTACATCGAAATCAAGAAATATAATTTCACATGTACTTAAAATATTTTCCATAATTAAAAAATCGGATATGTATCACTTACATTTGCCATGAAAATACTTTTGAAGAAGTGAACAAGTATAAAATATTCGTGAAATAAATATAATTTTAAAGTAATTGTGCTGTGTAAGTTAGATATTTTTCCTTTACTCAAATTTTTATGTGACTGCAGGAACGGAATGGGCAGGGCGTGAGTTCGAGTTATGATGCCTTTAAAGATATGTCAAGCATAGGGTCTGATGTAAATTTAATCTCTGCAGTGCTCTCACTAAAGCGTGGCGTGGAAGTTTGGAATGTGTGGTTCGAAATTACGAGGTACGTCACCGATAGCCTCCTGTTACTTCTGCATTAGATAATAATAAGCGATCAATCAATTAACTCGCCTTCCTGCTGAGGCTGTTGTAAGCCATTATTTAAGTTCACGAGCATTATGGTGATTACTAAATTACATGATAAAATCAGCCGGCTGCGTGGCCTAGTTGGTATGGAGCTGGCCTTGTACGCCCAAGTTTGCGGGTTCGACCCCTGCCCAAGTCGTTGGATTTTCATGATGCAAAAAATCGCCAGCGTCCATGTCGTATGATTATGCGGCATGTTAAAGGTCCCAAGAGAGCCCGCTTAGTTTGGGTGCTCCAAGGCAAAATTAAATTCCTTGTACAATTTCGCATAGTCAGAGCTCAAGTGTCTCCTTCTGGCGTGGAAACGTGGAAGTGTAGCTTAGTGATTAAGGTAACGGACTCGTTGCCGAGATGTCATGAGTTCGAGCCTAGTAGCGCTGAAGACCCACCATACAGAAAGGGGCGATGGACGTTAAATATGTCGAGACTCAAACTTCCTCTCGTTTGGTGGGGTGTGGAAGTTAGGAGGGAATTTCCAGCTGAGGTGTCGTCCTCATCACTTGACCATGGTTGAAAATTACGAAGTCCATCGCTAAAAGCCCTCGAGTAGTTCAATATTGCAACCTTAATATTGAATCACTCACTCACTAGGTAGGAAACTAGGTTTCAAAATTACATTGGGGCAATTGGTATACATCTATACAGTGCCACACTAAAAAGGGATACCAGCTCCCAGAGAATGTAGTAAGTCTACCATGGTAGTTAACAATCCATAGCTCTATTTAAAAAAAAAGATATGATAAAATCACTGAAGCCATAAAATTCTTACATGGTGTGCAAATTTTTCGCTTACCCGATACTCAGAAATACGGAGACCTTAAATTCATCGAAAGAAGTTTCAGGTAGTAACGGAGTTTTAAAAAACTCACTTTTTTTTCTTTTTTGAGGCGTATCATTCCACAAGAAAGTGCTAACACACAAAGGGATTTTTCAAAATTGAAAGAAAATTGTTATTGACTTCGATAAGCAATGGGATTAAATGAGATGTAATAAATGCATATGTGCTTATGATAGTATCAGTGCAATTGCCGATACTCTCAAGATAGTTTTCTAATAATCGAAGTATATTAGCAAACATTTTTCAGTTGACTCAGTAGAATATGTCACGTGATGCATTAAAACATACGGATAGGAATAAGTCAAGTTTCAACAATTTACTTAATTTCATAATTTTTTATCTGTTTTAGTTTAAGATGAATCAACCATGAGAGTCGCAATGTTTTTGTAAAGATTCAATTTTTATGCGAAGCTGTTATTTTTTCTAAGGTTTAAAGCGAATCAATTGCCAAAAAATAAATGGGAAATTGCAGAGAAGTAGTATTTTTTTCTCAATTTTTCTAGAGTATTTATTTTTTTTAATTTTACAAACAACCGTTATACTTGGATTGTATTTTCTTGATATCATTATATTGAGTCCGGGCACCTTATATTTTCTACTTTTGTTTTAAAAGAATCTGCAATAATAATATTTTTTTAAATAATAATTATATACAAGAAATATTTTTCCAGTTTCATAAGTTTTTTATTAATGATGCTTTTATTCAATTCCTACGATTAGCTCACACTCTCTATATATTTATTTACTTATTTATTTATTTATTTTTCTTGGTGGAATTTTCAATCTTTAATCAAATATATTTTAAAGCTCTCGATTGAGCTGAAATTTTATATACATGATTATTTTGGATAACAATACAGTAATTTAATTATAATTAATAAAAATTGATAGATTAACACTAATTATTCAAAGAACGAAAACGTTGACATCATTTTTTGGCGACTTGTGTCAAAACTTGAAAAGGTTGTTTTCTAACGTTTTAAAACATTCAGGTGAACTGAAGTTTTATATATGTTTTGGATGACAATATAATACTTTAATGATAATTAATAAAAATTAATTACCACTTAAGGTTGTGATTCTGTCATATGTATATACATATTTATATTAATTATAACTATATAATCAAAATGAGCTAAAATAAAATTTTTCATTGATGATCTAAGTAGAGAGAAATTGACTTAACTTTTTTATATTGCTTGTTTTCTAATAATACAAGCTCATCGATTCTAGAGGGGCCTCGGTAGCTCAGTGGTTAGGGTCAAGAACTCGTGGATGACATGTCATGAGTTTAAGCCCTAGTGCTACTGAAACCCCACCGTGTAGAGGAGATTATGAACATTAAATCTGTCGAGAATCAAAGTCCTCCCTTTGGCGTCGTGTAGAAGTTTGGAGATATGGTGCAAGCTCAAATATCGCCCTCGTTTCTTGACTTAGGACCAAAGTTACGAGATCTTACCCCAATAGCCTCGTGTTGCCTTCTAGTGAGACATTAATAGACACTCTCATTCATCGATTTTCAAATGATTGTATTTTGACACCAAATTCTGAAGTAATCCGAGGACATTTGATGTCAATCCCCGTAATTTTGAACCAGTCTCAAGCGACACTTAAGCTAGCACTTCACTCTTCAAACTTCCACACCATTCCAAAGTGAATACTTTAAGCCTCAACAAATTTAACGTGCACCAACTCCTTTACTTGACTCTCCACCGGTTAACGACCATGACTATTTGGTTTATGCAACAGCATTGATTTTCGAATACATAGAAAGCTTCTTTTTTTATAGAATCATTTTTAAATAGAATAATAGAAAAGGCAAGGTAAATCGAATATTTCTACATTTTAATTTCTCTAGTTTTTATCATAATGTTTTTATATTTTCACTTATAAAACAGCAATGCAATATTTTTTTAAAATTTCTTTTAAGTTGCTTAGTTTTTAACATAAAACTGGATATGTATAATTTTATATAAAGAATTTCCTAACCCCCAGTCCCATTCACATTCATAAATTAATAAATAAAAACTATAAGCTAATTGAATATATAGCCGAAAATATAAACACACCAACACAATATCATTACATTAAAAGTAATAAAGTTCTTGATAAAAGAGAGGAATTGAAAAGAAACTGAGGAGAGAGACGAATAAACACAACTTCTGTAATCCTTACGAAAATAAACGCTGGCATTATATATGATCGCTTAGTAATTTGCTGTTGTTCATCCTTACTAACGAAAATGCATGAGGACATTATCATTAATCTAGAAGCCTATTTTTTGCGTAATCAAATAACGGCAGTCACCGGGGAAAACACTTCAAAGGAAATAAACATAGTAAATGTCATATACAATTAACACACATCATTAAATGTGGAAATAAAAGTATGTATATCATATTGCTTTTAACTTTATGCTAAGTGTAATCCAAAATATTATCGTACATAAAATATATGATACGTACACTTCTAAACATAGTGACGAAATGACTTGACACCTACCAGTTATTTTTATTTTTATTCTCTCTTCCTTAAATATTCGTTATTAATATCTTATAAAAAAGTACTTGTCAAAGTAATTCATTATATTGTTCATATATAAAGTTCAAATTGTTTTAATTTTATAAAACTAATTGTTTTTTTGCTTTATGATGCCGTCAACAAAAGCTATTAGTGAGCTTAGAAGAGCAGATTGTTTCTATGCGACAAATGGCTTGAAAGTATTTGAAATTTCAAAACAACTTAAAATATCAAGCAGAAGCTTAATAAGGATATATAAAGCATATTTAACTAAAGGTAACAAAAAAGCTTCGTCATCTAGGGGACATAGATCCAAGAAAATGACAAAATGTTATGAGAGGAAATTGAGTGGATTGTGAAAAAAATAGGGCAAGCAGACGGTTGACAACTCTGTAAGTTACAAATGAGTTCAGTTTAAGCCCGAAAATAAAGATCTCTCACAGAACAATATGAAGAGAACTTAAATTTCTTGGGCTTGAAAGACGACGGCTAACACGAAAGCCCTATTTGTAAGTTTTAAATAAAAAAAATTATTATGCTTGGACTAAAGTGTACAAATTCTGGGACGTAGAAATGTGGAAAAAAGTTGTATGAACCGATGAGAGCTATTTTATATTTTTTACAGATTATGGCAGGTAAAGAAATCGTCGGGAACAACATAAAGCTTTTCATCCAGATTGAATACAGCCAATCGTGTAGGCTGGAGGTAAAGGATTAATGGTCTGGAGGGAATTTAGTTGAATTTGGATCGGTCCCCTTATTCCTATAAAGGGTAACAGAACTAAAAATGAGTGCTTATCTAATCTAGGAAATGTTGTTAAACCATTAACGGAAGATTGGTTTCCAGATGGTGACGGAATATATCAGGATGACAATGCTATTCCCCATCACGTCCAAACTGTACAGACTTGACTTAGCCATAACCATGGTGTATTTCATCATCTAAAAGGGCCATCGATAAGTCCAGATATTAGTGTAATTGAAAATCTGTAGAATAAACTGGAAGGACTTTGAGAGAGTTGAACTAGAAAGATATCACTTCATAAAGCATGGTCTGAAATCTATTTAGAGACATGTCAGAAGCTTATTACTTCAGTACCGTGACGAGTTAATGTTCTATACAAAAAGCAAAATGGGAAGCATCAAATATTAGGTGAGGTGACGTTTCATTTGGTCAGTATATTTACAGTATAAAAAGCGACACATCACAAGAAAGAGTTTGGTGAATGGAATTAAATTTCGTATGTACGTTCTTTACGATGGAAAATGTGAATGTTTAACTTTTGGTGACCAATAAATGACTCGCTATAGCTCCAATGCATTCAAACGGAGCATACAATTCCAAGGCATATCATCCATACGAATGTGGTTTCGTCCTTCCACTTGAATTGTACCAACGTCTCGCATATGAATTAGTGAAAAGTGTGTGAACAGATGTCTTCATTCAAAGAGAACATGTAATTGGACTAAAGGAACCAAGGTGGTCAAATTGTAGAACTACTTGACATTAGAATCGAATGAAGCTACTATTAGATAATGTTGTCAGGAACGGGTTGAGCTGGAACTATGGCCGAACCACACAAGAAAGTAGAGGTCGATCGAGAACGCTGACAGAATGTGAAAACAAACTGATAGTCTGGTCAGCACTCGTGATGCATTCTTATCTGCCATCCGTCGTGTAACAGAGACATCTGTCGATAGGCGATTCAGCGAAGTAAAACTGAGGTCACTGAGTCGACTGCCCCTCACCGTTGCACGCTGCGAGGCGATTTTGTAGTGAGGTGCCGTAAGCATTCGATTTATAATGATCGCGAGAGGAATTGTATATTTTTGGTGATCAATCCTGCTTCGACAACAGTCCCTATGATAAGCGAAGACATATTTGGAGACATCCAGGAGAGCGGTGAGGTATTCATTAACCAAATTATCTACCTCCACACATCTTGACAACCAGGAGTTATCACATGAGATGCCATTTCGTTTGATAACCGGACTCCTTTGGTTATCATGAATGGCAATCAAAGGGGTACAAAGAAAACTATCATTTGAAAAGGGAGTTAAAACATATAACTGTTGTATCATGTCATGAAAACAAAAGTTAGGTAAAATAACATGTAGTATACATAAAAAGATTCTATTCGTTGTCACTTTTGGACAATGAAGACATGCGTTTGTATAAGGCTGCAAATTTACAGCTATCTCTAGAAATATCTTAATTATTGTTTTTGTCTATCATTAGTGAAGTTATTTTTCTAATATCTTGTGCAAAATTAGGACTATCCTTCTGTGGTACCGATATTTCAGTGGATTTCAGAACGAATTCCGTAATTATTCTTTGTATTTTTACTAAGCCATTGTATGTACTTGTTCGTGCACCACTTTAACATCGCCTTATCGTGTAACGTCCTTAGTTTTCTTACTCTTTCACATACCTTAACCATCATGTTTTGATATCGTAAGCTGGATATCTTGATATTCGAAAAGCAGACAAAATTCCATATTTGGGTAATAAAATTTGGGGAATTCTCATAAATGGAAATCGCATTACATTCCTCGTCTCCTACGTCGCAGTTACAAAAAAATTAATACAAATTTACTCAGAATTTGGGCAATTGAGTTTAAACAAAATAAATCGTGCCAAAGGGAATCGATTTTTTTTTCATATCCATGTTGAACTAAAATCGTGCAAAATCAGATTTGGGTGCTTGAATTATTATTCTATGTGACCATTCCAAATGCAATGGAAATTTCAAACGTGCAAGAAATACTTCAAAAATTGTTATTTTAAGCTTCAAATAAGCATAATTTTTAAATACTTTTTCCATAATGGCCGATATTAAAGTCATAAAAAGGCCCAAGCGATTTGAATTGCAACATGAATTTTAGTGAATACGTTAACTTAGTTACTAAAATTCATGCTGAGATATCACCGAGGTTTTAGCATTCATTTCAAATAATTCTTTTGCAGATATATCCCTTCGGCTTTCTTTCCGGAAATTGCAAGAATACTCTCTCTCAAATCTTCAACAACTACAATCTCTCTTCACCGCCACGAAAAAAAATTCACAAAAAAAAGAGAGCTATAGCAAAAGCAAGTGTTACAAAGAACATGGAAAGAAGGATGTTTTCTACGGATTTGTGATCTAGTTTATTTCAAAAGTGATAGCATTAATTGGAGGATTTCTTTCTCTCCTGATTCTGTAGGATATTCTTTCCAACAATAAAGGGATTACTCGAAATATTCCTTAGTGATCTATTTTTATGTTTGTGATATAAAATACAAAAATGAATATTAAATCAATACCCGTTTCAGAATAGCAGACGTCTCTTCAAATATTACCTTGCATACAAAAACACAGCTGTAAAAAAGTGAGCTACATTACTTGACAAAAGCAAGTGTTACAAAGAACATGAAAAAAAAGGCTTGTTTTCTAGGGATATACGATCTAGTTGATTTCAAAAAGGATAGCATTAATTGGAGGATTTATTTCTCTCCAGATTCTGTAGGATATTCTTTTCGAACAATAAGTGGATTAGACGAAATATCCCTTAAAGATCTATTTTTCTGTTTGTGATATAAAAAAGAAAAATAAATATTAAATCAGTACCCTTTTCACACACAGAATAGCCTGCACCTCTCCAAATAATACCTTGCATACAAACCCATCGCTATAAAAATCAGTTTAAAAATTAAAAATTAATCCATTAACTGCAGATTAAAATTACGCAATTTGCTACCCACCGTTGTTCACATAGGCGCGCATATGCGGTGTATTGGGAAGGGAAAGAAAAGGCACAAATAAACAATTTTTTTTCTGAAATAAGTAAATCTTCCGCAAACACTGTCAAAATCATTTTATTGTATTCCAAACTCTTAAAAATAATTTTACTGATAGCAGTGCAAAGAAAAAATCGTATTTCGGAAAGGCGTATATATACGTCTGGGACACTCAACGCTCCGGTTGATTGAGACGGATATACATGCTGGCAGCATTTAAGGGGTGAACAATCAGCATTATTCACTAAGTACATTGAAAATTAAATTTAAAGTTAGTATAGTTTGAAATTTTACACCTTTTTTAAAAGCAAATATAATTTTCAAAAATTAAACATTTTTTTAAACTGTGGCAATAAAACATCTGACGAGATAATATTTATTATCTCAAGGCTAATAATAATGTTAACACAAACGGCTGATGGAAAAAAATTAAATTCAGCTTTCCTATAATTCTATATTTGCATACTGTCTGGCCTAGAGTGAGATATTCCAATACCATGAAACGTATATTAAACACTTTGCTTCGAAATTCGATTCCAAAGCAAATATTTCAAAATTTTCCGGGGGCGCTTTTTAAGGCAAATATTTATACTAGTAAATATTTTTCAACAATATATATATATATATATATATATATATATATATATATATACATACATATATATATATATATATATATATATATGTATATATATTGTATATATATATGTGTGTGTGTGTGTAAAGGTTTTTTTTAAAACTTAAATCCTCTCTAAGTTATGAATAGTGAGTGAATATTTACGCCGCATCACACTCAGCCACTAGAGGGCTTTTGATGACGGACCTCGTAGTTTTAAGCCATGGTAAAGTGACGAGGAGGACACCCTTGAGCTGGCACTCCTTCTCTCCTAACTTCCACACCGCACGAATGGTAGGAAGTTTGAACTTTGACAAATTTAACGTACATCGTCCCCTTACACCGCGAGTCTTCAGCGGTGCTAGGCTTAAACTCATTACAGACCAGGTACTAGTCCGTTACCTTGACCACTAGGCTATCACGGCCACTGTAAATTATGAAAACCATGTAATCCATGTAAACCATGTAATATCGTAGTAAATAATGAAAGTTAGAGACATTATACTACATTGTTTTATATAGACCTCTTATATCAGTTTACATTATATTTTTTAAACTTCTTTACTTACATTTATGAGGTTGTTACTATCATATTCCACTACTAATTTCTAAAAGGCTATATCTAAACGAATAAGATAAAATTATTTGAATCTTATAATACTATAACAAAGAGATGTCTCTCATTATTTTTTTTCTAATTTAATAAAATTATTATAAGTTTCTAAATTTAGAAAAGCATGAGTTAAAAGAAGGGGTGTGTAACTCAATTTATTCCCTGAATAGTTCTAATTTTAAATTTGAATTAATTCTTAAGCATTCAATATGTATTAAAATAGAAACACGTTTCAGAAACACAATTATTTCCCATTATATTCTTAATATCTTTAAAACTCAATAGTTCAAAATAATTTAATGGGTGAAACTAAAGGAACGAAATCATTAACTGTCTCATTTTTTTTTCAAACTTCCACCGGGAAAGAGAGATGATTAATTATATGCTCAGATAAAATGCACTTAACGGATAAACTTTTGTTGATTTCTAAAATGATATGGTTATGAAATAAAACGGTAGTAATTATAGTTGTATAACTACAACTTTCATTCTCCAACTACACTTTCTTTCGTGCATCAGGTTTATGTTTGATAAAATGATGAGAAAAAATACTTCACTGTTAAATTATCAATCGTATCTCTCGTATGGTTTTTTGGTGCAAATAATTGTTGATTCTGTGTTAGCTATAATTTTCCTTTTCTATAATTTATTTTAAATTTGATATTTAATTGTATCTAAAAGGAGTAACGTTGAAAAGTTTTTGAATTTATTTCGCCTTTCAAAATTAGCAAAACAAAACCATTTTGAAGGAGAATAAAAAATTTTTGTTCAATTTAATTCTGTGCTTATTACTGTGTTTCATTATTTTAAAATTTAAATAAAGAATAAATATGGATAGTTTTTTTCATGAAAGAGATTTTCTGTAGTTCTTACAAAAGAATAAAAAGTTATATTTCAATAACTTATACCATGTCTAGGAAATTTTGGGTACAAATAGTTTGCATTCTTGCGTGAACATTTATTGTATCATGAGGTAAATTATGGCGATATTTTATTTTGTTTTCTATTTTCCATTTTTTTTCTATTTATTAAAGCCGTATTTCGAAGAAATAAGAAAACTGCAGGCGGTGGATCGCGTAATTTTGAGACTTGGTCAAAAGACAAAGATAATACATGAGCAGTCCCTTCCCTCTTTGTGGCCACAGTAGCCTAAAGATCCCATGGCTGAGTGTCCTGAGTTCGAGCCTAGCAACTTTGAAGATTCGCCGTGCAGAAGGAGTCGCTGCACCTTAAATCTGTTGAGGCTCGAAGTCTTTACGTTGGCGAAGTGTTGAATTTAAGAGAATGGGGAGCTGCCAGCTCAGGTGTCATCCTTGCTGATTAGTCAGGGTTCAAAATTACGAGGTTTGTTGCAAGTAGCTCCCTGCGGCTTTAGAGTACAACGCTAATATAACTCTCAACTCAAGCCACCTTACTTTTCAAACCTCCACACCTAACAAATGTATGCATGTGCGTGGTCAGCAAAGCACCATGCATGTGCGTGTGGAGTAATTCACATCAGTAAATTGCATATCTGCAGGTACAACCTTATAAAAGGAACGTGGACTTCTGATGGAAACAAGTTCTATATACATAACTGAATAAAGTTGTTTCCAAATTAAATTAAAATTGAAATTCAAAACGTTTTTCAAGTAAACGATATACTTTTTTTATCAATAGAATGACAAAAAAATGATACTTTTGTACTTAAAAAAATAAATTCACTCTTTGAAATATTTCATGGAATATCGACAGTAATGAAATAGAATACACGGAAAACTAACGTCAGAAACAATGAAAAATTTCTTGGCCAATATTGTTGCTATTTCTTCAAAAAGAATAACTGATTTCTGGTGAAAATTCGGTGGAAAGAAGAAAGTTTATTTTATTTTTGCTTCATTTTTGAGAGAGATTCGTTAGATTAAATACAATATTTGATATTTTATCGAACATTGTGTGAAATATTTTCCATTTTACAAAATAAATTCTAATAGAAAAACAATTTTAAATAAGCTTGGAGTTAGTTTTCTTGTTATAATTCTTTTCCACTTAAATTCTATTTCTTGTTTTTATCGATATGCTTTACTAAGTGAATTAAAAATCGCTCTTTAAAGCTGCATGAGAGCAATTGGTGAAGTACCTCGTAATTTTGAACCATGATCAAGTGACGAGGATGACACCTGAACTGTCATCTCCCTCTCTTAACTTCCACACCACACCAACGATACGATGTTTGAGCCTCGACAGATTTTTCGTGTAACGACCCCTTCTGCACTACGGGTCTTTAGTGGCACTAGGCTCGAACTCATGACACACCAGCCACGAATCCGTGACCTTGACCACTAGGTTACCGCAGTTATTTTTACTGATGCAAATGAAAAACATACATATTTAAAAAGTTTTCCGGATTCTTGTGCTTAGAGAATCGCGTAAATTGTGTGTTACAAAGTTGAATTGTAAATTTTTATCAGTATAATTATTTTCAAACTCAATAGTGATATAAAATTTTTCCTACATTTTCAGCAAGCTACATTTGGTATCTCTTAAATAATTATATAAAACACATATACACACATGAAGCATTTAAACATAGTAGCGTACACAAGGGGGGGTCCTAGGGGTCCGGACACCCCCCATATCCCTTCATTATTTTTCCGATTGGGTTTAATCCTATGTATATATTACGCAAAATTTAATTACGTAATTATTAATAATAATTAATTTTATGAATTAATGCTAATTATTTATTTAATAATTAATTTTGTATTGTTTTTGTTCCCGAAAATCGACAAAATCAAAAGAATTTGTTGGACGGCGTATTGGAGCATGATACAAAAATGGTGGACCTTCTCTGTCTCTCTCTCGCGCGCGCGCCCGCGATCCTGACCCCCTCCCCTTAATTTTTTTTTTTTTTTTTTTTTTTTTTGCGCTACTGTTCGAACCTAAATATTTGTATTTAACTGTTTGTATTTGCATTGCACTATTTGAGGGAAAATGTTGGATGAATGATATTTTATTGATCAAAAAAGTAATTAACAAATATTGATTATTAAAAACAGGGCATAATGTAAGAAAAAAAATTTAATGATATATATTTTTTTGAAAACGTTTTTATTGTGATTGATAAAATCGTTTTATTTTTCTTGGTTAATTCTTCTATCATTTATTTTTGCCTCAGTAGTAGTGAATAAATAAATCAAAAATAAAAATGTGCATGACATTTTAAAATGTAAAAAATAACTAATTCAAGGCCAAATTTAAACTGATAAAGTTTTAGAGAGTTATTTCAATTATATGTCCATCCCAGATGTAAGAAGGATTTTTTACTTGAAGTATGATATCAAAGCTTTTTATATGTCACACTTTTTCACGATTCCTACTATTAGCTCACACTCTCCCAATACATAATTTTTTTTACATATTTTGTTCAAAATTTCAATCGTTAATAAAATACTTTTTATTCATCTACAAGTTTAAATTCTTTTTTTTTAACTTGCAGTGGATGGCACTTGACGTTAATACAGATTTCAAATATTAATTCATTAATTAAGTTTAATTTTTGTTTGAGAGATATATTTCAGTCGATATTATTCCTCTAGACGGCAGCATCATTAGATAAAGCAGATTTGTTAAATTTGGGATGAAGATTTAACTTAACCTAAGTAATTATATGGTAATTAGACATCAGCATTCCTTTTACACTGGTTTTAAAATAAATTCTTACCAATTGTATTCAACTTTTATTAAAAAATGTAATTACAAATTTAATGTAGTCAAAAAGTGTTTATTGTTAAAGGTGCTTTGACACTTAATAAAGCGATTCTGTCATATGTATATACATATTTATATTAATTTTAACTATTTAATAAAAAGTAATTAAAATAAAATTTTTCTTTGTTTACCTTAGTATAGGAATTGACTTAATTTTTTTTCATATTACTTGTTACATTCTTTTAGCCGTAAGAAAACTAAAAGAACCCCATATAATATATAACCGATAACTATGTTTGTACAAAATAATTTTTTAAAATTTTATTTTGAGCAATTTAAATGAACATACGGCACTTTATAACAGAGATATTTTGATTCTTTGTTAAAAAGCAAAAAACTTGTTTTGGTACTTTAGAAAAGAGCGAATTTAAATGTTTGAACTTGCAAAAAAAATTTATATCTGTATTTATATGTATATTTCATTGTGCATTCATAGTATAAATATGCTTTTTATTTGAATTAATTAAAATGCAATATTTGGTTTTTCATTTCGCAAAATTTGATTTGTTAAACTTATGTACACATAAGCTTGCAGTAACAGGCGACATGAATTTCACTAAAATATTTTACATAACACAAAATCTATTTTGGATGTCATTATGGGTTTTAAAGTGAAAGGAACTTGATAAACTTTGCAACCTCATAAACTATGATTTATCATCACTTCTAAAATTGTAGAATACTTATTTATTGCAATTAAAGATGCCTTTTATTAGTGTTATAATATTTTGATAATTCAATAGAATTTGTTTTCGAGTCATTTGCTTAAATGCGTTTTAAGAATTACACTGACTTTCATTAAACCCTGATTTTAATGTGTTGAATATATTTCAAACTTTTGAAAGTAATATAATTACACGCACACTCAAATACAAATTGAACCAGTCTACCACAACAAATCAACGCTAACTTACAACATCTTAAAAATAATCTAAGACCCCTTTCAAGTCTAATGAAAAGCCTTTCCGGGAAAATGCAAGACTGTAAAAGAAGTAAGCGGGAATAAAATCATGTTGCAAAATCAAATATTAAAACATGTCGCAGAAGGGAGTAAAAATAACAAAAATGCAACAAAAAATGAAAAGTAACTTTCCTTGGAAATAGAGAAAAATATCGTTTTTCTCAAAATTTAAAAACAAATGAAGCAAGCGGTGAAAACTGGAAGGGTTCTAAAAACAGCGAAACAACGTTGCTATGACGACGGAGTAATTATTTTCACCCCTCCCTCATCGTTACAATATTATTCAAATTAACCGCATGCCTAACGTGCTGTGTGAAATGGTTAACCTTATCTTTAATAGTGATAGATAAGAATATTCATGGAAAAGATTTATTTAGGAAATCGTTTGATCGAGGAGCTATAAGATTGTATGAAAATAAGTCGATTTTTTTATACAAAGTGATGATTTTCGTGGAAAAAAGTACTCCCAGAATCTCCGCTAGGGTGCCTACCGGAAATGACTCCGAAATCACGTGGGTGGAGCGGGGGAAGTGACGTAGGTTCCTATTCATCGATGCGGGTGCTGGATCAGAAGACGCCAGGCAATTCATCCCGCTACAGGTGAATTTCTCGATGAAATTTCGCCCTGGGAGAACAAGCACGAGAGAGATCCTAGGTAAACCGGACACAGCGCCCGTGGGTGCCCCACCTGCACCCGATACCCGGAGTCGCGGGAGCAAATGACAGCTGTTTTCTCGGTAAGCGTTTACTCATCGCGTAAAAGCGTGCTAAAGGCTTTTATTTTTTTCAAAAAGAGCAAACACAGTATTGAATCACTTCAACATTCTTTTCCATTTGATTTTCTGGAAAGAAGGATTTGCCGGGAAAGTGTGGGTAATAAACAGTTCTTCTGGACAACCATATGGCGCGCCAGTGCTCCGGGAAAAATAAATTTCGTTTTGTTTACTTTGGTTACGGACATTTCGCAAAATATGCAATCCCTAAACGGGCCGCAGTGAAAGTTTGAAACTACATTAACCAATGCGTGGCCATTAATAAAATACGTAAAACTTTTATTTTAATTAAAGCGTTAACAGTTTTACATTAATAAAGAATTATAAACTAATTAACACAAATAAACAATAAAATCACTCTTTGCAAAAAAAAATCCTTTTAAGTTTCGATTTCCAAGCAGATTTACTCTATGTTGCGCATTTAAAAGAATTGTTTAAATTCTTTCATAAAGTTGAGTCTTATTTACTCTCTTTTTCTTAATTTGACTATAGAGATTATAAACAGAAACTGAAAATTTTATTTAATAAAACGAGGTTAGGGGAGAATATATTGAATATTTTCAATTGAAACAAACATTAAAAAATATAGAATGATTATAAAATAAACATTTTCAAATATTTTTAGTTTTATTTAAAGAAAAAAATCAAATTAGTTCATTATATTAAGGTGGTGAAATAATATGCAATATAGGAAAACTTAAGATGAAATTAGATAGTTTTTCTTTCTTTTTCACTTTGAAATAGATCAGTAGATATTTTAAAATAAGGACCGAATCTTTTTTATAAAGGATTTTATTTTTATAAACTTTAAATTCACTTAGATCGTGAAAAGTAAAATGATTTTTTGCTTTCAAATAAATAGAAAAATAGTATTCTTTAGTTTTGTGCATGATGGCTTACCTTTCGGGTGACATCTAATTTGTGGAGCATGAATAATGATACGTTTATGTGTTGTTATTTTAGCATTTTTATCGATCCTATTTGCCCTTTTTTTGAATATAATTTGTGTTTTTTATCTATATAGTTCTATACATTTTTACTTTTTTTTATGACTGATTCTAGTGAAGTGATTTTGGTGAAATTAACTTGTGAAATTCAGAGAATGACAGGATATTTTTAAAAGAAAATACAGTCGGACTTTCATTTTAGGAACCTCTATTTTGCAAATTTTTTCCTGGAGTTATAAACATTTTACGATTTACGAAATGAATCTCTATTTAGCGATTTTTGCCCATAACGAGGCTCCTTTTGAGGGATTTAGAGACTTCGTTAAATATAGGTCTGACTGCATATATCCCTTCTTTTAAAGTGGGATCAAACACATATAGCTGAGTTTTTAATGTTCATAGTTTTCATGGAGGGAAATAAAACGTGCACCACATAATTTTTATTTGATCTTCCTTAAATATTTTTTTAATTTACAAAGCTTATGAATTAGTCAATCATTTAAAAAAATATGCATACTTTTGGAATTTTCTTCAATCCATAGTAAAAATTGTTGTTACAGGTAGGAAAAAAATTAAGAAAAAAACTGCCTCCCCGTAGATTTCAGGTTTACATGATTAAAATTAGTGATTGATATGATTAGGAAAAGTAATTAAAATTTTTGTGAATCGAGACTTTTTTCCGCTCTCCAAGGCCACGGTAGCCGAGTAGCTATAGTTACAAACTTGAGGGCGGTATTGTTTCTGCTGTATAGTGTGTTCAAGTTCTAGTGTTACTCAAGACCCGCCGTGTAAACGGATTGATATACGTTAAAACCTGTCGGGGCTCCAAGACGACACACACATGTTGGAAAACTGTGTAAGTTTGATGATTAGGGTCAGAGAGGTGTGTTGTCCTTGTATCTTACAGAAGGTCGTTCGCACTTTATGGAACCGATTTTTAAAGTTAATTTTTATCTATAAATGCCGTATTTTTTTGTGGCAATTTACTTTTATCTGAAAGCCATGATTCTTGACAGTTCGTTTGAATTGTTAATGAAAGTAAATATTTCTTTGCATTTTCATGCAAATTTTACTCTATTCCTCTTAACCCTTTATCTACCGATGGTACTTATAAGTACCACTCACTTTAAAATTACATAGAATAACCATTTTTACAAATACTCTGATGATACTTAGCAGAAATATTCTTTTAAATCCGCTCTTTCAAGATATATGGCAGTACGGTTTCTATGATGAGTATTTTATTGGGGAAGGCGAATAGTTTTACTGCAGAAATTGCGTTTTCAGCTAACTGTGATTTCAGCGGATTGCGAAGACTGCCATTTTTGTTCCGAAAAAATAGTTAATGTCAAAAGATAAGTGTCTTTTTTTTGTATGTTAATGAAGACCTTAGGATACAATTTGACTATTTGTTTTAAGTAAACAGTGTGTATAATTAATTTTACAGTTAAATATCTTTAATTAATTAATTAACTCTAACTAATTTAATTACCCAAAGTTGAGTATTTTGTTTATGTATATCCCTTAATTTTCAATGTACTGATTAAAAAAATATTTCATGAAAATGACTGCCGTTAATCATAATGCGGTAGATAAAGGGTTAAACTATTTTCCAAAGTCCGTTCAGTGTTCTTGCACGCCCTTTTCCTAAGGGTTGTTTTAATAAACCGAAAGCACAAAAGTCCATTGGAAATACGTAGGGAGATTTTACACGTATTTCATCAGATGGGGTGCACTTTATTCCTGTTTCTGATTCGTTTTTTTTTTTAATGCTGAATAAGCGGCAATTGACTTAGATGTGTGACTAGTGGCTTTGCCCACATGAAGCTAAACTTTATCAATGTCCTTTCCGAATAAGGCTGGGATTTGTTCTAAAAAAATTGATTTCAAAATATTTTTCTGATAGTAGAGTGAATTAGTTTTCGTTCTTTTTTTTAATTTGCCATTTTAACAAAATCCTTCAACTATCAAGAACTTTTTTGTACACTGACAAAGCCGTTTCATTTGGTCACTCCCGTCACTTGAGCAATAAAAAATTTATCTTCTTTTATTTTAGTAACTTAAATAAAACCGTGCCTCATCGAGTGTTACCATACATTTCCATTCTTCAGCTTTTCAAATAATTTTCTACAATTTGTTTTTCGTTCAGCAATATGCTTTGGCAAAAGCAGATGTGTGTTAACTTTAAACTTCTTTTTTAACTTTATATCTTTATGAATGATTTTACTTACAGTGCCGGTAAACATTCCTAGTTTCGATTAGATGAATCTTTGAGTCGGCAGATTTTCTTTTAGAATCAGAGATTTCATTTTCTTGATAGTCGCTTGCGTTCCAATGAACTTCGGATGAGGTTTCGTGGTCATGTTTTAATTTTTACTATTAGCTAGACGTTTTTGTCTTTTAAATTTAATACGTTATAAATACTTTTTTTAAAATGCAATAACTGAGATTGTTACATCGCTTTATAATTTGTTGATACAAATAGTTCTCAGAAAGCGTAGTTACGTTACCTTCGAGCCATCTATCAACTTTAGAAGCCCTTTTCAAAATAAATTCTTTATTTTACATTCCCAATCAAAGTAAAATATTATAAGACGATTATTCTGAAGTTTCCAGAGTTTTGCCCCAAAATGCAAACGAGAAATTAAATTGCAAAATCGTTTCCATAAAATGCGAACGACCTTCTGTATTTGTGGTTCAAAATTACTAGATTCGTCACCAATATCCCTCGTGTTGTTTTGAAGAATAACTTTAGTAAAGATTCAATCAATGTATAATGCACATGTATAAAAACCTAATTTATTTTCCTCATATACAACAGTAGAGATCTGTTGTCCTGTGTGCAAAAATTTGTAAGATATTAACTGTTAGCGACATTTCTTCTAAATAAGGAACGCAGAGTTATAAATATGCTATATTTTACCAGAGAATAAAATTATTCAATATTTTATTAAACAACTTAGTCATTTTACTAGATATAAAGACAAATTTGAAACTTAGAACTGATATAGTACATAATTATCAAAACTACGGGAATATTTCGCAAATTCTCATTGATATATTAATTGATTAAAACTAGCTACTGTTAACTTAAAAGTAATCTTAAAATGAAAAGACAGTAAGTTTCTTTCGATATAATAATTTATTAGTTGTACATGACTAATATGGATTTATAGGTTAAGTTTCATATGAGTAATACTATAGAAGTCTATGAATAGATTCAAATAATGCTCATAGTATTTTATGTTTATCAAGTACATAAGAGTAAAAAAAAAAGTTGAACTTTTTCCCTTTTTAAAAAAAGATTTTTTTGAATGAGAATGGACTCGGGGCTGGAGGGTCATGAGTTCGAGCCTAGTACCGCTAAAGACACACAGTACATAGAGGGGCCGATGAACTTTAAATATGGCGAGACTCAAACGTACTTTCGTTGGTGTGGTGTTGAAGTTAGGAGAAGGGGGGGGGTGCCATCTCAGGTGTCATCCTCGGCATGTTAATATTCATTCGCTCACTCACCCTTTAAACCCTTTAATACATGGTTTAACATAAATTTAGTGACCAATAAATAGAACTTTTTATACCATTAGATCAAATAAATCGACTCAAATATTTATTGCACTTTTTATAAAGGTAGCATACGTAATTTGAAAAATTTTTAATACGCTTAAAGGTTCAAACCATTCAAAAATATACACTGAACTTCTTTCTTCAATTTATAGTTAATGGAGTTTATTACCTAAAAGACTAGATTTTTTAGAAGAAATTCAAAGACAAAAATACCCTCGTATTCAAAACTTACAAATATGTTCTAATAATACTGAAATCTCTAATAAAATTATTTACTGTAGCGTGCTACATATTTGGAGAAATTTCTCATATTAAAACATCTAAAAGTAACAATAACAAGTTCTTGGTTAAAATAAGAACAAGAAGCCAGTCAAAATATTATATTTCATACAAAAATAACTAACCTTTATAATATGCCTTTAACACCGTAACCGGTTCGCCCGTACGCTATGAGGGCACTAATATTTTCTTCTTTGTATCTTTCATTTGCCTGCATTTTCAATTCTCATAGTGAGTTTATTCAGTGCTAGTATGTTTTGTTTAAATGTGTGCCATGGTACTAAAATGTTTCTCACCCAGGATTTCTTTGTGGTGAAAGCGGGAATTTTTCTTTGAAGGCAGGAATTTAGATCCTGGAAAATTTTGTTCTATCGTATGCAACGCGTGTGCATTCTGAACAGTGTAGTTTTTTTTAAAAAATTATGTATGAGTTAAACCACAAAAACACGTTCTTGTTAGAAGATGAATTAAGTTAAGATTCAAAACTGTCTACTAAATATTTGGTTTATTTTTCTGATGAATCGTTCAGAGATATTAGAGTTTGTTTTATAAGTTTTGAAATTATTATAGAAGAGAAAGTATTACAGAAATATAACTTTGTTTCAAATTTTTTACATTGCAACATGAACTTAAAATCTCACCTACTGCAAAAAAGAAGGGGGAAACCCTGGTAGAATTTAGACTTGATTTAAACGCATTTTGGAAAAATATCATTCATAATAATATAATACACGGATGACCTAGTTCTAAACCTGGTCCTCTGAAGCTGATGGAAAGATATTTTACCAAAATTATTACTCCTATCGAGGAGGAACAGGATTGGCAAGACAATGTGCAATTTATTGCTGGAAAAGAAATGAGAAGGGGAAGATAATCCAAAAAGAGAGAGTCGATATGTTTCTGCCCCGTTTGGAATGTAAGTCTTCGTATTATGTCATACTTCAAATTGTGTGTGTAATTATATATGCACACCCAAACAATGTCATCAATCCCTTTAAAAAGAAATGCGAATATGAATTTTTTTAAAACATATAAGAAACATTCTTCATAGCATATAGAGTGTATTTATAACAAGTGATATAAAAAATTCAATTCCTACTTAGGACAGTAAAGAAAAATCATATATTTTAGTTACTTTTTATTAAATGATTACAATTAATATAAATATGTACAGCAGAACCTGTTTTTGTGCGGTCCTTTTTTATGCGATTTTTTAAGTGCGATCTTTTTTTTATGCGGTGTATGAATTTCAATGGCTTTGGTGCAACTGTAATGTTTTCTATCTATTTACCACTGGTGTAAAGGAGAATATTAGGACCCTCCTTTCCTGAAAGTCAGGTTTTGCCTTTAATATTTTATAAATTGAGTAAATAAGTATTTAGCGTTAGTCAGGCCTTTGGCCACTAGATTCCTGCCCCCCGTGATGAGGGGGTGTACGTTACGCCACTGAACTGTAAACACTTCAAGACGCTCTGCTTATTTGTTATAAACAGTCTCCCGGCAATGGGCATTCAGTTGCTTTCTCTCAACGCTCCAGCAGCCCGCGCTTGATTGAAGACGAAACTTTCAATGACAGTGACATTATCAATAATTTGATAGATTATAAAGACGGACAAGAAGAGCCGGATTCTTTGAGAGTGCATAAAAATATGTTGGGATCCAGCTTTCCAATAAATTGGAAAAGCATTTTCTTAAAATAGATATCAATTAAGAAAGGAGTATACAATTTCAAAAAGGGATTCAATCATGTAAAGAGTGTTTTTTTCCAGGTATAGAAGTTTAAGTTGGCATTATTTTCCAAGATGGCGACCGATTTAACAGCTGTCAAGTGGTTTATTCTCAGTTTGGTTTGGCAATTCATCAAAACGATCATCAAGTAAGTTTAGATTCGTCGAATGGGCCCAAAACGAGATTGCCGTTGTTCCTGATTTTCATAAATGAATTTTGTTTAGCGATGAAGCGCACTTCTGGTTGTATGGCTAAGTCAACAAACAAAACTGCCGCATTTGGAGTGAAGCTAATCCACAAGTGTATGTCGAAACACCGTTACATCCAGAAAAACTGACTGTTTGGTGCGCTTTATGGGCTGGTGGAATCATTGGTCCGTACTTCTTCAAAAACGATGAAGGCCACAACGTTACAGTCAATGGTGATCGGTATAGAGCCATGATTACTAACTTTTTCATTCCTGAATTGAACAATCATGATGTCCAGGAGCTGTGGTTCCAACAAGACGGCGCAACATGTCACACAGCTCGTGCCACAATCGATTTATTGAAAGACACGTTTGGTGACCGCCTAATTTCACGTTTTGGACCTGTGAATTGTCCTCCAAGATCTTGTGATTTAACACCGCTAGACTATTTTTTGTGGGGCTATGTAAAGTCATTGGTCTATGCGGATAAACCACAAACGCTTGACCATTTGGAAGACAACATTCGCCGGGTTATTGCCGATATACGGCCACAAATGTCGGAAAAAAGTCATCGAAAATTGGACGTCCAGATTGGACTACATCCGAGCCAGCCGGGGCAGTCATATGCCAGAAATCATATTTAAAATGTAATGCCACAAGATTATCTTTCGAATAAAAAAAAAATCATGTCAATCGAATAATACATCGTTGTTTTATTGCAATTTAAAGTTCTATACCTCTAAAAAAACACCCTTTATATCTGGTTATCGTGGCATTTACAAGCAACTTACCACCCGACCTTCGTCACAAAAACTTATCTCTTACTTTATGTTGCCAAAAAATAAATCAATTTAAATTGTACCTTCAAGTGACGAAAGTGATTTTGAACTTATTCATCACAGGGTTTTGGATTACGATGAGTAGCAATGAATTATGTATGAGCGTTTTGAAAACATATCCCTGCATACAATGAAAAACTATATGTTTTTAAAATGTTTCCATGTGTAATATTTAATCATTTATTTTGTTATGAAAGTACTCTTACATAAATTTCGTAAATAATTGGCATATTTTATAAATGCTACTTTTTTATGCGGTGCCTATCCACCGCAAAAAATAAAATTCTGTAGTATTTCCATGAATTAGTTTGTTGTATGTAAGAATTTATGAAATTTTTTAATACTTTTTTGTGCGTTTATTTTTATGCGGTCCCTATCTACCGCACAAAAAAGGTGCAACTGTATGTACATATGACGGAATCACAATATTAAGTGGCAAAATAGAAAGCGATTTTCCTTTCTATATATTTCGTTGGACTATTATTTTTGTTTGCTACTATTTATTCAGTTATAAATACCATTCTCAGAAATTAGGCCATCCCAGGTAGGATTTGAACTCACGACTTTTGGATTAGAAGTTCAACGCGTTACCATTGCGCTACATGGGCACAATGGGTGATTTTCCTATTTATACACTATGTTGAACTATTATTTTTGAAGTGAAAACTTTTTAGTCGCGTTGAGCGTTTTGGTAGAGGGTAAAATCACCGACATGCTATGGAGAGCCAGACTTGCCTGTGTAACGTATACACTAATACATCGACTATTTCTGACTTGTGCGCGTTGGACTATAAGTATATTTTGTGAGTCACGTCAAATACGTTATAGTAGCAGTACATCTGTAATGTAAATGTGACGCGTTGTAATTATTTGAAATATACATAAGTAAAGTTAAATTGACCACGTGGGAAGTTCAACTTGTGTGTACTGGATTTTGTTTATTTAAGTGAATTTTTAATTTGACTATTATTGTAATTATTTAATTGAATGATTACTGTTTATTTATTTTTAAATTCATTGACTTCAGTATAAAAGTGAGTATGAAACATATTAATATTTTTATACAGATAAATGAATAATGAAAACAACGAATATATTTTTAAACATTTTTAATATTTGTACGAATATTTGTATTTAAAATTTAGCATTATTCATTTTAATTATGTTTTTAATATTTAACCTCTTCATCATGAAATGATTTTAGCGTGGTAAAATTAACGTTTGATAAAATTTTTTCGTGGATTTTAAAATTGAAAATTAAAAAAATGTTATAATAATTTTATTTTATGAAATATGTTCATTTATTGTAAAATTCAATTTTACGAAGTTATTGTTTGTTTGTGTAATTTGTTAGATATAAAATACGTGCTTTGTTGAAGTGAAAACTTCTTTAGTCGCGTTGAGCGTTTTGGTAGAGGGTAAAATCCTCGGTTCGCGTCACCGACATGCTAATGATAATAGTATATCTATAGCTATGGAAAGACTAGCGCACGCGCAGTAGCCTTGTACACGTTACACTAATACATCGACTATTTCTGACTGTATTATGTGCTTCAAATTGTATAAAGAGAGATGAGAATGGTGATATTATAAGAATTTGGTTAAAATTTAAAATCATGTGGAAAAATTAAAATAGTGCACGCCTTTTTTTCATGATGCTTGCCCATCACTAAACATCATCAGTAGCACTCAATAATTAAAACCATATAGAAACGAAAACATTTTCCACTTGTTTCTGCTTTTGACGATTCAAAATCATTGATGCTATTGTTTACGAATATGATCGCAAACATCCTAGAGAATTGGTATACGTAGCTTTATCCAGAGTGACGAAGATTGAAGTTTATTTATGGTTACTAAAGAAAATACTGAAGACAGCTGTTTTGGATTGGTAGATCAGGAATACCTTTAAATGCTTCAGAATCAGATAAACATCTTAAGAGATCAAAAGTCATCGAGAAGATCTAACATTAGAATTAAAAAGATTGAAAACAATACACTACAAACAGTCACCCAAACTTTTGAATATTTCAAAAGCTATATTTTCATTCAATTGCCAAAGTTTACAACACTGATCTAAAAACGATGCTATTGTAAAAAAATCAAATGTTTTACTTTTGTCAGAAACTCGTATGAAAAATGAACCAATTCATATTCCAGATTTCAATTTTGTTGCAAGTTATAAAAGGCCTGAAGTTCCAGCAGCAGGAGTAGCTATTTATCAACATACACAAGATACATCACACATTGCACTTCATACATGGACATCCACACTAAATTCACTAGAAATTGGTGTTAATGTTTCAGACATAGGCGAAATATGCGTTGCTCGTTGCAATTCTGAAAATGGACACATTTTAATGGTTGCTTTATGCAACAGATAGAACAATTTTTATTCGGATTTACACAAAAGAAGGTTTGAATTACTCGAAAAAAGATTTGGCGAAAATTTGACGACATACCTATGATATTAAGCGGAACTTTAACGTTCGCTGACAAAAATATCATTAATTGAATTTTTGACCTGTCTAATGATCGAAAAAGTCAGTACAACAAAGTATAAAACGACTATCGAAAATATTTAGATAAATTTCAATCAAACATTTTTATTTCTTATTTCAGTTACCATAAACCTATTGTCAGAATACAATGAAATGATTGAACTAAAAAAATGATGACAATGATGTAAATTTAAACTTGAATTCATTGGTGTAAATATAAATACTATGTATAATTAAGATAATTGTATATTAATTATTTTTTCAACCACTTTGTATTTATATTTTGTTCATGATTTGTTTAACCCATAATATGTAACTAATAAATAAAACATAAAAAATTTCATATAATTTTTGCATATAGTTTTAATTACTCTCAACTTAATAGTTCCGTTTTCACTTCTATCGGCAGTCCCACGACTGCTACTGTTTTGTTGTTACTATTTATTCATCAATTAAGTTTAACTAATGACTAATATTTGAAAAAACTGTATTAACATCAAGCCACTACAAGTTTTAAAAACGTGTATTTGAACTTGAATGGATAAATAGAAAATATTTTATTAACGATTGAAAATTTGAACAAGATATATATATAATTTATATATATATATATATATATATATATATATATATATATATATATATATATATATATATATATATATATATATATATATATAGGGATGCTGTGAACTAATAGAGGAATTGAAGAAGCAAACATTAAAGTTTGTATTGTGTTCTTCAATTATAAAATAAATAATGCGAAAACTTAAAACTTAAAAAAAGGTTTTTTTTTTCATTTTATTAAGTCTTGTACTAAGTTATATGAAACGAAAAATATGCTGTTTTTAAAACATTGTAGATAAAAAAAATTGACTCGATAAAGGGTTAAACATCTTGTATAAGTAGCGATGAAACTGAATGTTAAAGCCTAACCTATATAACTGCATCACACCACACATTTTGATATTTCAAAAGCTCTTTTATACAACACTTCCGAGCTCATAAAATAAACGAAACGTGCATAAAAGAAAGGGAGCTAAGTGCAATATGCAAGTAACTGAAACGAGCTAAGTATTATTCATAAAAATAACTCTGGCTTTAATCGGCATGTATACTTTTGAGCCTCAAAGGAACGTAACGTTCGCTTTATACCTCCAGCTATAAAATAAACTTCACTTAAACAAAGGTTTTATTAGGGTCTTTTCGAATAACTCAATGAGCCATTTCACTGAAACAGTCATTTGGCGAACTAAATTTTTCCATTAATATACAATACGCGTGATCATTTAGCAACTCACAAATTTCATTTCCACTAAAGGTGGTTGACCATGTCGTTAGCAATATTCTAGCAATATTGTCTGTTTAAACCATAAGAAAAGTGACTCACATATCTGTTCTGAGGAATATTGCAACTATATATCAAGCAAACACAATGCAAGACATTACTTTTTACATCAAATCAAATTACAATCAACTTGGATAAGAAGAAAACTTGATTCGTGAACGATACAATGTGTACTTTGTTAGTATCATGAGATAAAAAACATGAAAGAATTATATATATATATATATATATATATATATATATATATATATATAGTTGTATAGACTTCAAAATATTAAATTGAGATTGAGAAATAGCTGCTATCTAATACAAAAGTTTGTTGAAAGTTATTCTATTCAGAGCATTTCTTAATGATTCATATTTAATTTTGATTCAATATTTAGAATATGTAATTTATATTTATATATTATAAACAATAAATTACTTTTTAAATATATATATATATATACTAGCCGTTATCCACCCAATTCGCTGGATATTGCATGATGCTGTAAGAATATATTTTGTTTTTAACTTATTGTCATCTTTCTATCATTAAGCTTTCGACTATGATCAAAAATCTTCTTGTAGCCCTCGCATTTTGATTTAAAAATGAGAGGACTAGAGTATCTAAAACGGAGAGATATTTATCTTTTATGCCTACCTCGGAATAGATTTCTACAAAATCAATTTTTAGCGGATCTCTACTCAACAAAAGAAACATACTAGCCAAATTTCAAGCCTGTGAGTCTAATAGTTTCCAGAGATCTCGTTATGAGGAAATGCGTGGGTTAGTCGCTTTTCTCCTATAACTCTATGAACAACCAAACACTGAGATTTTTCTAGCCGAGCAACTCTTTGTAAACAATATCCATATTTTCTTTTTTCCAATATTAAAGTAAGAATTTCTGTAGTGATTTGAGTCTCTTTAAAGTAAGATGCTTTATTGATATTGTTACAGTAAAAAATGTTTCATTCAATACAATTCATTTTATTACAGTCAGTAGATAATACAGTGTCTGAATTAACAAATGCAGAAAAAAATTTCGGATAAAAAGTGCAATTCTTTATTTAAGAGATCATCTAATGTATTTTCTAAAAAGTATACAAATTATGTTTTCCACAAATTAAGTCATGTTTTTAAGTACTTATAATCTCTATCGAGCATTATTTTGATTTAACGAGGATTTGAAACATAACTGTGTGAATCATGAGCTTCTCTAATTCTAATTTCTCCTTTATGGAGCATTGTATGTGTGAAACATATTAATGGATTATTCTTTAACAACGCGTTTTGTGTAAATAAACCTCAATAACAGATACATATATATCGAAATCAAAATTTCTTCTTATTTCTCGAAAACAAGCTTTTTAGTTTTTATTTCTAGTAGCACTATTAGTATACAATCTGTGTCGCAGTTTTTATTTGCAACTACGATTTGATAAAGTAATTTTAAATTATTTACTTATATTCCTGGATTAAATCTTGGTTTATTTTGCTGTTGAATACATTATAAAATATTTCTCAAAAACTAATTTAAACCCAATTTTAAACCAAAGGTTTAAAACAGCCCTTAAAAGTAAATGAGATAGCTTACTTATTCCGAAATAGATTTAATATTCTTAAATAAAAAAATGTGAAATATGAACTTTTTGAATGTTTTAGTCGAATTAACGTTACACTCGAAAAAACACGAAGGCAACTGATGATGAGCTCGCACTTTTGAGCAAAAATCAATATTATAAATGATACCCGAGCTTGTGTATCTCTTTCCTAACTTCCACACTATGTTGTGTATAAACTTTGATGCTTATTTTCGTATAACGTACAGTTGCAACCTTCAGTGTTTTGCACGACATGTCTTTTTTGGAGTCAGAACTCAAACGTGATTTTCAATTTAAACCTCATTGGTCATAAAATTCATAAATTATGTCCACTTTGAATGTATTCAAATCTGATTCTGAAATAAAGAGTTATTTTAAATATATTTAAGGAATATTTTTTTTAATATTTTCATAGAAACATTGCAAAAGTTTTACAAATTTTGCTTTTATTTTTATTTAATTTATTTGTCAGATTTAAAGCATATCTTTTTCATTGGAATTATGCACCTGAAACCCCATCATTGGAAATGAATTAACAAAACCCTTATGCAGTATAGGAAAAATTTTAAAACTTTCAGCTTATGTACAATTGTATGGTCCAAACTATACAAAGTGATAACAATTATTTATCTAGCTATTGCTCGGATTTAATATTTCGACTCTCTCTCTCTCTCTCTTGTCTCATTTTCAATTCCTTCAAGAAAAACATATCACGAAACTGAACGATTTCATATTTCTTATCTGGCCATGAAAATATAAAAAAATATTAAAGAGGTGTAACTTTTTCTTTATTCAAATTAGATACAAATATGGTATTTAGAATGAATTCTCTTTAAAGTGCTTGAGGAAATATACATTTGAAAAATAACGAACATCATTTCCTTTTAAATTTATATTTTGCGAAAGAAATTTGTTTTCTTCCTTCCATATAAGCTTTATACATTTTCTAGAACTTAAATCCATCTTATAGTCAAAATACACAGAATTCTCCATGATATTTCCAAAACCATATAAGCTTATTAAATGTCAGCTGTAAAACAAAAAAGCGGGTAAGCTCCACCACAAAAATGTAGAATGCACTGATGTATTTGGTTCCTTATTATGAAGCAAAAAAAATTTAAAGTTATTTAATCCTATTTATTCCATTGCCATGTTAAATAGAGAATCATTTTCTCAAAATAACGTAATGCCTTTACTTTCCCTCGTGATAGTTTCTGAAACTCTACATATTCAATTGAAAAAGGTATATAAATCCTCAATAGGCGAAGATTGCAGCTTGTCAGGTATCAACTAATTATACATATATTAAGGTATCCGACTACGTTCCGAGCCGTGATTTTCAAAAGCGCATAAATGGATAATTTTCATGATATTTAGTGTCACTTAGATTAGAATATATGTGTAAAATTGTTTCAAGGACATTTTGACAAAAAACTATATTTAAATACAATATTTTGGCAAAAAATTAACTTAGAATAATCTTTTTTCCAAATGTTCTCCGTTTGTGAAAAATGCTTCTATTAGAATAATATTTTGCCTGTATATAACTCAGACCTCTGTTCAGAGGCTCAACTAGAATTTTTGAAACATATAACTTAGAAGTAGGTTTACTCATATTTTACGCCAACAGAGGGGGGCAATTTTAAGAAAAAAATGCGAATAATTATTTCAGTTGGTGGTAACTCTGAAAATAATGTGAATTTTTCAAAAATTCTAGTTGAGCCTTTGTAGAGAGGTCTGAGCTATATACAGGCAAAATATTATTATAATAGTACCTGTTTTCCCAAAAGAACATTTGGAAAAAAGATTATTCTAAGTTAATTTTTTGCCAAAATATTATATTTAAATATTTTTTGTCAAAATGTCCTTAAAACAATTTCATGCGTGTATTCTAATCTGAGTGACACTAAATATCATGAAAATTATCCATTTATGCGCTTTTTTAAAATCAAGGTTCCAAACGTAGTCGGATATCTTAAGATAGAATCGGGAAAAAAAATTTAGAATTTCAAAAACTACCAATATGCGGAAAAGATGTTATCTGGTATGTACGTGAAGAGGAAAATATAGAATAAAAGTTTAAATTTCATGTTAAGTAATGCCGCAAGAGGAATGAAGTTTAGGTATTTGAGATTTTTATATGGTAAAAAGTCGAAAAGAAATTTTGTTAAAGTGAAACAGAAATTTTCGTACTTTTTAAAATTTATTGTGATAATAGGGTATATTCTAAATAGTTACAAAAAAACCAAGTGCATTTAACAGTTTTTTAGTAATAGTTTAAGACCCCCTACTGTCGAATTTACAGTGTACAATAAAGTGAACAACGGTAAAAAGCTTAGATTGGACTGATTCGACGGTAAAGACGGTTGGTTATTAAGAACTTCTGTGTGCATCGTACTACTCAGTACTCATTAATCAACAATCATCACTTTTAGTTATTTATAATGCAAAAATTAAGTTTATTTTAGTCAAAAATTTATTTAATTAAAATTAAGTCTTGTCCATTTTTTCGAAAATTCAACACTTTTGTGGCAATATTAAAGTTTGAAATTTAGTTTTCATTTAATCTACATACCATAGAACATCTTTTCCGCATTGGCAGGTTTCGAATGATAAAATAATAATTTATTTTCTTTATATAGCCGGTATTCCCCTCCCTCCTTTATATATATGAATAAAACAAGTGATACAAAAGAATATCCTACTAAGATTGGAGAATAAGAGAAAATTTCTAAGAATCAGAAATATTGAGCAATTAAAATTGTTAAGACAGAAAGTCATTACACACACACACACACACACACACACACACACACACACATATATATATATATATATATATATATATATATATATATATATATATAATGGTACAGCCCAGAAAATGTATTTCTAAGTAATTATCAAAGTCACAAAGCCAGAGCTGTAGTTTTCAAAAAGAAAAAGAAAATTCTTTCGAAACATTTTTCCTAGACCGAATTTGTTGTTACATCAAAGCAGAAAGCAGAAAAATAATAATAAATAAAAATTGTGTAGTATCATGTTTCCTTACATAAATTCCTTTGAAGTGTGATGCATGTTTCAGTGAAAGGTTACGACTAGTTGTCAAGCAACTGAAAACTCGAATATTCGTCGGAAAAATAAACATTTTTTGTAGTAACTGAAGCAGAAATATCTCGTTTTTGATAAGCAAAAAGAAATTTATTATGTGGTGTATAATGTGACATATTTTCAATGAATAGAAAACGTTTACACATCACATCGTACTCCGAGAAAAATTTTACCAAAATATTACATCAAGCGGAAAGAAGTATTCTTTTCAGTAGGCAAAAAAAGCTGACACTGGCAAACGATTGACACGTATGAATAACAGAAATGCAAATAAATATGAAACGCGAAGATTAATCTATGAATGAGAGAAACAAACAAAGATTGAATTTCCCAACAAACCTGACTCATAGTAGATGTTATAAAGAGCTTTTAATTTCTTTTACGAAGTCTGAATCATTAGAAATTTATGTTGGCATTAAAAGAGCAGAACACTGTTCAGAACACAAATAATAGAAAAATATGCTTTCTTCACGGTACAATTTGAAACGTTTAAGAAGTATAAGTTTCCCAATACAATTTTAACCGCTTAAGTGGTTAATACTTTGTGCAAAACGTTCCAGAAAGGCACATATTTTTATTGCATATAACTAAGCATAATGCCCAACAGAATTCGAAAATGGAAGAATTTTTTTTAATTTTCAATTTTAAAGATTTCACTCTATTTTTTAAATTTGTATTTCTGGAACACACAAAACCCTAAATGTTTGCTTTTTCTAAGTGTACTCTGCTTGCTATGAAGAATGTTTTGCATATCTTAAAAGAATTTCGCTCATAATTACATGCTCTTACCTCTGCTCTTACATCTTTTTCATACGGTTGAGGATTTTGTATATATATATACATATATATATATATATATATATATATATATATATATATATATATATATATACATATATGTACAAAGAATTTGAAGCATGGTGTAATACTAAGTCTTACATTGCTATGGGGACAGAGATAATATTGGCCTTTTTGGATTATCTTTCCATTTTCATTTCTTCTCAAGCAACAACTTGCACACTGCCTTGCCAATCCCTGTTGTGTATTGAATAATTTCAAGAATTTTAATTCCTGCCTTCGATGCAAAATTTTCGCCTTCACCACAACGAAAATCCCGGATGAGAAGTACCATGGACAAACTGCATCTTTTAAAAACACTAGCACTAATAATCTCACTATAAGAATTAAAAATATGTGCAAATCAAAGATAGAAAGAAGAAAATATCAATGCCCGTACAGCGTACGAGTAAACCGGTTAAGAGATTAAACATAAAACTTCATTACACTATGTATTCAACTACACAGTACAGCAAGATATATATATATATATATATATATATATATATATATATATATTCTTAAATGATACAGAATATTTTGAAAAATTGAAGCTATAGCAGTTGGAACAAATAAATTTCAATTTCCAATGCTTGAATTTTGAGAACAATTGAAAAATACAATTTAAGAAAAGTTAAGTACTTTGTTACAAATTAGTTTATAACAGTTAAGTTTAAGGAACAATTCCATAAATTAAACTTATGTAATGTGGTATTTGAAAATAGTAAAGTCGTAGATTAAATAATAGTTTTCGAACATTTTTAAAATGTATCAATGCCCATTGATCTTGTAAAAACTTTATCAGAGATCATTGCTATAAAACGTGTATCCCGTAAATGTAATGAAAATTTTTGCATGTTGATAAAAACCTTAACAGTTTTTCTTGGTGAAAGCATGCGAAATTTAACGAAGGTTATGTGTGGGTCATATAAAAGCAAATTACCACAAATATAACTTTAAGAGGTAAGCTATTCAAAAACCTAACTATTCAAATGATTAAACCATAAATTTCTTAACTTTCTTATTAACTTTAAATCAATGTAAATACAAAAATGTTTTCATATATATATATATCTTCTTTCCCTCTCTTGTATTTGGCGGGAAACATAACCAGTTGATACACTCCCGAAGTAAGTCTTACTATCTACGTTTTGCATCGAATTTAAATGTATTATGTGAATACTAATAGAGGCTACAATTTTATAATTATATTTTATTAGTTTAGTGATTTTATTAAAATGTTTAAATTCCTCCAAATGTTATTCTTTCCTTTCCTCTTGGTACATAGTATGACAAACTACAGGTGAAGGTTGGCTAGCCCTAAAACTTGTTTAAACCTGCAATCTAGGTTCCTAAGGCCAGGAGTTTGTTATTGTACTATTGTGCCTATTTCTTCCTATTTAGTATAGTTATCTTAGGTTCTATCTGTGTGTTTTTATGTTTTGGATTATATATATATATATATATATATATATATATATATATATATATATATATATATATAGCTCTATCATAAAACAATAAGTTTGGAAATTTATATTATAATACTTCCCACAAAAATATGTACTTTTACAATTAATATCAAAGTCTTATGTTGAATTTAATCAATTACGAATATACTTCATACTGTAGTTTATGCAAAATAAGAAACAATATCGTAGACTTAAATAAGCCAATATGCAAGTTTTTCGTTATTTTTTATTTTTCTTGCAAATAAAAAATATTTATGCAAATTTCCTGTTACAATACATTTTAAGTATTTTACCATCAAGTTATTTTATCTTCCATAGTAAAAGCTCATCAAGAACTAATATAAAATAATATTCAATAGATTTTGATGCAAAATTTTCCCTATTTTTATTTGTTTTTTTTACCACATTTACTTTACCGTAAAACTATTACAGGATAAAACGTATTTTGATCCTTATGTAAATCACGATACTAATCCCGACGCAAAATATTAAAAAGAAAAAGTCAATTTGTACTAAAACTTCTTTTTTTAAAAAAAATGAAATATCTTTTTCATTAGAGATTCTTTTAAATTTGAGTTCCAGGAATAAATTTTTATCATCTAAAGTAAATGCTCTTTCATTCGTTTATCCATAGAAGAATTCACACTTAGATAAAAATTTATTGAAGCGAATTTATTGCTGAAGCGAAAAATGAATAAGTGTATTAAAAAAAGAAAAGCGTCACCATAGAGAATCTTTAGAATATGATACATCAAGAGAGAGATATTTACTTTACATGAAATTAATAAGAAAAATGATTGCAAGAAGAAAAATATCTTTTTCGAAGGTCTACAGCTTCTGTTCTGAGAATATAATTCTATCGTCTCCAAAGCAAATATTCTCTTACTTAGGCGATCAAAAATTTATTGAAGGGATCAGTTGGGAGGAAGCGGATTGTGTGGAAAGAATGAGTCGAATAATAAGAAGAAAAGAGCTATTCAGAAGCGCCAAAAGTTATCTATCAAGTAGCAGGGCGAAAAAGAAAGTGGCTGTAAGTGCCTTCCCGCAGCGTCAAATATTCTGTTAGCTTCTGCAAAGCAAATTGTCGTACATTTCAAGGTGTGGGATTGTTCGGAATAAATTCTGAAAAAGGAAAATAATTCTGGAAAGAGCTGCCACAAAACTGGAGATGTGTTCCGACTTATAGCCTTTTAAGGAACCTGAAGGAAAAGAAAGCAAACCACCACGGGAAATGATAAATTTTCCTCCAGTGAACAATTCTTTTTCATCATGAACTGGATACTATTGTGTTTATATGACTCAAATTTTATAATATAAAAAGCATATTACTTGTCGGAATTCAGGAAGAGGAAATATTTCAAAGAGACTTATTTAGATTTGTCTCGGTGAGAAACGATTTACTAACGTCAAACTTTTAAAGGATGTAGTGAAACAGAAAATCCTGTTTGTGATGTTGCTGTTGAAAATTGAAAGATAAGAAAAGTTTCCGTTAAAAGTGGAAAAATATAAAATAAAAGGGGAAAACACCAAAATTATGGATCTTACCTTTTTGGTCATTATTTGGTTTTTATTGCAAATAGAATTTTATCTTTTTAACACTCTTTTATACATTTTACTTGTATGTAACGGAATTTTGAACTCAATTTTTACTCACTTTAAAAGGTCATATTAATTCGAAATTTTGCTCATATGTCCAGAACCGTTGGCAATACAATAATTTAATAATTTTTTCCATTGTCCTGATCAGGGTCATCACAGGATTAATGATTTCCAATTTTAAGATCCCATCCCGCATATGGCGATTAATTTCAGATCCCATTTCAAGATTTGGCATCTAAAAGATTAAGTTACAACTTAGTTCGATTAATTATAAAAGGGAGCTTTTCAGTTTTTTTAAAACTCTAATATATATGACTATACAGTTACTGTTTAATTTAGTAAAAAGTATAGGTAGTAACAATTGTATTTGTATTTCGCGTTATATATTTAAATACTAAGATGATAAAAATCAATTGCTTAAAATAAATAGTTTTTATTAATAATAGTTCATTATTATTCTGAAAATTGATGAGACGTCATTTTTAGCACCTGCAAGAGAATTACAACAAATAATTAAAAATAATTATACATGCATTAGAAAAGAGAGTGGGGGTTAAAAATGATTTTAGTGCATTCTACTCGTCTAACACTTAACATGTATGTAATTAATATATCGTAATGTATGTAAAGAAATATGTAATTTATCATGATGCAACTAATCTAGGCTGTCTAATTTGGTTACAAAACGCAGCAGGCCATTACCTTTATTTAGTTTTACGCGAATAATATTCATCAAAAGATTATTACTTTACAGAAATATGTAATATAGAAGCTTTGCTGTATTTACTTACTGTACTACATTTTGGCACACAGCAAATATATATCCATGTGCTTGTGTGTGAGAGTTGTAGACAGTAAGAAAAATAAGTTACATTTGCCATGATTGTTTATTTGGATGTGAAATGTATATAAATATTTTTTAATTATTTTCTTATTCTCTGTAACTCTGTATATCTATATAGATAAGTATAGAAATATAAATAAACCAATAGAAAATTAAAAAGGTTTGTTGTGGTCCTTTTGCATCGCCTTTCTGTGTAGTTATAAATCGATACCTTACATTAGAGTGATCATAAATGAAGTAACAAGTTGTATATTAACTAAAATCCTTTGAAGGATTTTACTAGATTATTAACATATAAAGGTTTTGCGAAATCTGGAACACTGAGTACTCTGCATAAATGGGACTTAGTAATTGATGCGTGTAGTGAGTGAATAAGACTCAGAAGTATGATGAATGTACACGATTCGGCAGAATGTCTCTGGCACAATATACAGAATATATTCTAGTAAGACAAGTTAGAAGGACGTTAATAGAAGATAAGTATTTTCTTTGCATCTTAAAATATATCCACTTAAAATGCATGGGATTAATAAAAATGCTACTAAAGAAGTTTAGTGGTACAAGGATATTAATGAGCTGATATATGGATTCGATATTATTTATGTTTGTTCTAATATTTATTTTGTTTCAATTTTAAATTTAAGAAACAACATTGTTATAGTTTTAGCATAATGTGTTCCTTGAATTTCTAGTTTCATGGGCTTATTATCATTCATGATGCAAGTCAAGTCTTAAAAGATGTTGAAGCTAGAAAACTAAATGTTATTTATTTTTTAGGGGAAAGACATGCTTTTTATTTAATAATCTCATCGAAGTAATAAATATTTTCTAGCTTTTTGATAATAAAGTGTAAAGGTATAAGCAGCAATTAATAGTTAGATCGTCCGAATTTATACCATATATTCAAACATTTACTTTTTGTTCAGAATCTTTTTTTTTGTTGTAGCTTCTTATCAAAACAATTTAAAAAACATATTTAATTTAAGAATTATATTAATGATAGTCCAAAAAGGTATAATAATTAGTTATCAGTTTTCAATTCAAAATATGTGAACTTTAACATAGGCGTAAAAATTACGCATACAATATTTCTTACTTCTATTCAAAAGAGAAATCCTTTTATACCGAATTCTAACTCTAAAATTATTTAAGGCTTTTGAAAATAGTTCTTTTTATCATGCTGTGAAAGCTTATTCAGTATACAGTGCTATATATTACTTTTTAAATAAACTTAAAACCTTAAAAAATGTTTGGTTACGTTCCAGTTCATTAAGTGGGATTTTTAACACATTCTTAAAATAGTTTCACTTAGAACTAGAATTAGCTTCTTAAATTAGATAAGATAATTAAAAATTATTTAATTTTATTCTTAAAAGCTTTTATGCATATGCGATGTTACTTGACCGATTCATAGTTTAACTTACATTTAATTTTTATAGTACTGGATGTTTAAACGAAGGGTAATCTTATTTTATAAATTTTAACAAAGGTAAACTGTATTTTGGAGAGTTCAATAGCATGAGGGATTGATTTAGTTTTGAAGGAACTTGAACGGTTTTGAAGTAGATTAAGTACCTGACGCCCACAATGGCAGTTTACTTTCATTTAAAAAGTTCATTTGAAACTTGAAATAAGTTGCAGTGATCTCCTCAAAGACTGATTTCCTGTTAGGAAAACTAATAATTTCACTAAGGTCACGTAGTTTCGTGCGGGAAGTACCCAAGACATGGAAATACTAACGCTTAAATTCTAGGGCAAGTCATTTGACCTCCCCTTAACCAGCCGACAGAGAAGTGACCGGTGCAGTTCCTACTCCAACCTCCGAGTTCTAAGTCTACCGTACAAGGGAGGACAAGGACCAATGGCTGAATAGTAATCATGGCTATGGGCAAACAAAAAAAATTCTGTGTCACGTGTCTCTTTTGAAAACATGACATGTTCCATCTTTAAAGAGACACGTAAAAGAAACTCTCAGACTTTCTTCCAGCCTGTTTTCCAAATTAGCTTGTACACCCTCACACATACAGTGACGTTTCAAGATTCAGATAACAAGCTTCACAATGCGCCTTACGCAGCCTTCACATCAGTAAACGACATCTCATCAAAGGGAACAGTCGAGTTAGAGTTATATTAATATCACACGATAAAACAACACGAAGGCTATTGGCGACTTGCCTTGTAATTTTAGATCAAGAACAATACCTGAGATGACACATCCTCTCCTAACTACCAAATCAACTGGAGGACATTCAGCTCCGACAATTTTAACGTGCATAGGCCCCCTATACCCGGTGGGTCTTTAGTGATACCAGGACTCGATCCCGAACAATCCGGTCACAAGCTCGTGACCATAACTAATACGGGCGAGACGATAAAGTAAAAAGGAGGATGTTTTTCTGGATTTTATGTTTAGAAAACCTTAAGAAGCTCTTTTCTGAGAATTATGACTGTAGAATTATCAAACTATATATCTTTACTCCTGAGAAAATCTCTTAGACCAGTGGTCTTCAAACTCTTTCAACTGATGGAACCCCTAGAACGTGAAGATGCTTTCATGGAACCCCTAGAACTAGAAAGAACCCCATTCCATACACATACTTCGAAGAATGTATCTTAAAATAATATTTAAAGTGGATCAACATGTTTTAAGCACTTTATGTAAAGACAATTAAAAAAAAAGTGTTGCATTTATTATTAAAAAATTTTAATCTAATATGTTTACACATAATTTGCTCATTAATATTAATTTTTGATTCAAGTTTCACCTATCCATGCATCATATTTACTAAATGAGATATGTGCTTGGTTTTTTACGCAAACTGTCGAAATCTTGGTCTATTGAGATGAAATGTAATCGCATTATTATTCTGAATTTAATTTATTTTTATAATTTGTTTTTGTAGCCACGTATGTTGAGAAATATATTTTACTTAACACAATGTTCTGAATGTCATTAAAATGTTTATATCTGTGTGAAAATCCCGTGTATTTTGTATGAACTTGCAACTTGAAATTTAGAAGCTGTTCTTATTAAATTTAGATTTTAACATTGAATCTGTTGATACGTTGTTTCCTCTCTTTTCATTATAGGCGTTATTTCTTGAAATGCAAAAGGTGCATTAGAAAACTTAAGTTTTGCAAGACATTGGGCTAACTAAGGAGTATGAAATTATCATGTGATACCCGAGATAGTAAACAATATATTATTCACAATCTAGAAGTATATATATATATATATATATATATATATATATATAAAGCATTAATATTATTTTATTATATTATAATATAAGCTTAAAGGTGTTGCGTCTTAAAATTATTATATAAAATAAAATTTTCCGTTTTAATGAATTGGACGAGCTTTAGGTACTTGTAAATATATAAACTTCATAGAGAACGTGAATCCATTTCGCCCACAGATTTATTTCTTCTCGATTTCCTTATTGAATCGGGGAACCCCTGGACTTTGCCTTGTGGAACCCTAGGGTTCCGTGGAACACAGTTTGAAGACTGATGCCTTAGACAATTAGACTTATCATATCGACATGAAAATTATTCTAAAATGACTGGATAAATTTTGAATAAATGAAACTATGCAATAAATTTGGAAATAAAATACATTTAGTGTCAATGAATAAAACTTGAGTAACATTTTCATGAAAGTTCAATTTTTATTCGTGTTTCTTTTTTTACGTATTTTGTTAGCTTACAATTTCAAATTGAGAATAAGATTTATTAAATTTAGTTAAACATATTATTCTAAGTAAAGCTGAGAGTTTAATTTAAAATAAAGAGCTCGTTTTGACCATCTTGTATGATTTTCAAATGATTGTTCTTTTGAGTAAAATTTTGTTGATTCATTTGGAGGAAAACGAGTCAAAATTGTTATGAAGATAAAATTTATATATTGTTCAAAAATAAATAATAACAATTTATATTTCTAATAAATCTTTAAATCTTATATTTAATCTTATTTAATCTTTTATTTTTAGAATCTTTTTTTCTCTTTGTTAACGCATACAACATCAGGTGTCACACATTCATTGCAGATTTAAAATTCTCAGGTAAGAGAGCATTCATTTTGAATTTTTGATCAATAGTAAAACATAAGATGAAGATATACGTATAATGCTGCAGCTATAATTTCTTCAAAAACTAGCAAAAGTTACTAGAATTAAAATAAGTGTCCAAGCGTATAGCAGTTTTGAAGTTTTATGTTGTTAATTTCCAGATTTCTTTGCTAAGCAATGATTATTGTTGCTCATGTTCTCTTTGAAATTTTGTAAGAGTAATTCGTTTAACAAAATTCATTTTTTTTACCTATTATTTTTCAGTAATAAAAGCGTAATATAAGTCAAAAGAAAATTTAACAGTATGATGATATTTCATAAAAGAACTGTTTCGTTGAGTTTAAATAAGTGAGAAGAATTTTCAGACTATCACTAACAAGTAAATACTCCAAAAAGAATAATTAGTCAAAATTTTATTAAAAATTTACGCTGTATATTTACATTTTCTTTTTCTTTAATTCTAGAATGAAATCTATAGAATAAATGAGTAAGAATCATTTATCTATCTACTTTTATATATGACATGCAAGTATAATATATAGAAAAAGGAATGATGGATAATTTATACACATCATACATATCAGAGGGAGCTCAAATTCTGAAATAGATAACTAAGAATTTTTAAGGGGACTTGGTACCCTAAAAATCACAAACCTATCGTTTTTTTTTATTTTCCTTTAATCTTATTCTTTGCATTATTATCTTTCGATTGATATATCACTTGTGCATGTCGGAAAGTTAGAAGTTGAATAAAACTTCATTTGAAAACAAATTAGGCAATTCAGCCACACCCCCTTTTTAGAAAAAAAGCTAAAAAATGCTTTATGATAAAAAAAAATCTATTTTATAAATAGAAATAATAGCTATAAAAAAAGAATGTATAGTATTAAAAGCAGAATATTTCGGAGGCAATACAATAAAGTAATTTTTCTTCCTTGTGAAATGTGTGCATGTAAAATTTTTAAATTAAGGCATTTTATATTAATAATTTTATAATTTCAGTTCTTATTCCTGATGTTTTTTTCATACAAATGTAATACTTTAATATTATAAGAACAAAAACAGCTAAAATTTCTGTCGTGACAGAAAAAAATTTTTTTTAACATTTTTCTTGAATTTTCATGTGCAATTAGTACTCTCTAAAAGTTGATCATTTATAAAAATGTGGGGTTGAAAAAATATGAAAATGCAATTATTTTAAAGAAAAACGTATAAGTAAAATCTTAAAGTGGTATTTTAAGTTTAATTAAGCTTATAATAATTATTTTTTCAGAATTATAAACTTTAAAGTGGTTTTTTCAGTTTGTGTTTTTCGAAATTTTAGTGCATTCAAAATGCTACTCCTTCGACAATTATTTACCAATCACTTCCATTTTTTTTCCTGCGTGTTAAAAATAAAGTATGTAATAAAATTAGGGATCCGTTTTGCTATAAACTGAATACGTTTTTTAAAAAAAAAAATGTAAGACATGTTGGCTTTTTCGTTGATTTTTAGCCTGTATATCAACATTTTATTTTCTTTCTCGAAAACGAATGAAGTTATTCTAAAATCGATCCCTAAAGTTGTTAAGAACATCCATAAGAATATTATAAAAAAATTTCAGGTCAAAAAATTAATTTTTACAAAAGGAGTAGGATTTTAAAATTTTCCCCATTTTCTTCAAAAATTTAAATTTTTAAAATTGTGTGAATAATATATGAAAATTTTCATCTGGTAACATTTTCTTGAATAGAAACATTGTATAAAATGTTAAAATATAATTTTTAAATACGTAAATAAAGAAGTTTGCTCAAAGGGTGCCAAGTCCCCTTAAGATAAGAGTCCACCTTTTTTTCTGAAAATTTCTGAGGTTTTACGAATAGTCAGATTTTTTATAATTAAAATTATGTAAATACAGTGAAATTTTTAAAATATTCGTTAATTTTAGGAAACTTTACCTCAAATGGATATCAAACGCATGAGGGAAATGTTTATAATATCAAGAATAACAGAAAAAAAATCGCGTTTTTAATGACAAAAAGTGGACAAAGCGGTTTTTTAAAACTGCCTCAAATTTTAATGAAGGGCTACTAAAATACTTTCTGGTGGCCATTAGCGGCTCGCAGGCTATGAGTTGAAGACTCCTAATTTAACCAATTGCTTCATGAAATAAAATAACGTAATTATTTTTATTTCAATATATTTATCTTTCATTTTATTTAATAGGGCATTAAGTATGTTTAACTATAAATAATACTTTAAATAATTACCTTACTTATTTCCATAAAATTATTGTTTTTCATTTATTCCAGTTAAGTGCTCAAAACCCCTTAAATGACCCAAAAAAAATCAAGTCACAATTCATTTAAAAAAAATCAAATATGTGGTGCATATTTTATATTTTAAGATTTTCTAAAGTGAGTGTGTTGATTTTGGTTTCCACTACCAATTTTGATGCATATGCCTATTAATACTTTTTCTTATTTTCAAAAAAATACATCCACCTGCCATGGTACTCACCAGCAACCCTAAAACCTCAAAACCTCGTTCGAATCCTAAACACAAGAATAGAGGCTTCAAAGTGTCAATAATGCGGGCATGTTGACGAAGTTCAAATACCCATAAAATTGATTGGTAATATTCTTTTCAAAATGAGTATCAAAACAAAATCCCGTATTCTTTGTTACTCTCCATGAAAGTACCAATGGTTGTGTTGAAAGAGTTTTGTCTCTTACTAAAGCGCTTTTGTTGAAAGTCCCATTTACTGAAAGCAAACACTGGGTGGTAATTTAAATCTTAGGTACTCTCACTCAGTCTGTAAAACTTGTTTGCCTGCAAGGTGTGATACACGCAAAGAGAAAAACAGAAAACAGCGGCTGCTGTAGGGGAGAAAATTAATTGTAAGTATACAGAGAAGAATGTATTTGATACGAAAACTCACTTGCTTAAATATTGTGTTAGTATATCGCTCTAGAGATTTCCTGAATTGCTGACTTAATTCTTTTCCTTTTCGTTTCCTTTAATGCTTCATATTGCCTCGACTTTTATCATATTATGAAAATAATAAACAGAAATTTATATGATTATTTTGAAATAAAAAATTGTAATTAAAAGCGAGATTTATTTAACGTCATATGTAAATAAACGCATCAATTTAAAATGATTGTTCTTAGAGCTTTTAACAAGCTTTTAAAAATAAGGTTTGGGTTTCATTTTTCATTTTCGTTTCATGGATGATCAAAAATTATTCTGAAACAATTCATTGTTTTTAACAAAATGAAAATTTTATAACTTTACATTTGATTACAGTAATATATTTTGTACTTTTAAGCTATGAGCTTAATATTGCAAATAAACTCCATTTTTCAAACAGATTACATTTTCACCAGAAGGAAATTTTATTTTAAGAATGAAATATCATTTCTTTCCTTTATGTAAACTCCTTTTTTCAATTCCTACTATTAGCTCACTCTATCTCTATACTTATATATTTATTTATCTTGTTCAAATTTTCAATCGTTAATAAAATAATTTCTATTCATCAAATAAATTATTTTAAACTTGTAGTGGAAGACACTTGATGTTAATACAATATTTTCAAATATTAATTAATTAATTTAATTAATTACTGGTTTTTGACGCCAACTTAGACTCGTCTCTACTGTTGTAACAATGTAACTGTTAAAACAAAGACAAAAGTTGGCGTCCAAAACCTGTTTTTCAGCCAAACTATCCAAACCGGGTTTGCGTTGTTATAACAATGCAGACAAATCATGCTCTTTTTCCAATTCCTACTAATAATTCACTCTCTCCCTATATATATATTCATTTATTTATATATGTTTATCTTATTCAAATTTTCAATCTTTTATAAAATACTTTCTATTCATCCATTCAAAGAAGGAATTGACTTAATTTTTTTTTTTCATATTCCTTGTTACACGTCAAAATGTTAGGAAATATTTAAACTATACACATCGGGGAGAATAAATCCTTTTGATTAAGTCTATGGAGTAGATGTTCAAAAACTGGTTCTATATTGAATATATACATATATATATTCATTATAACGCACCTATATGTAATTTTTTATAAATTTCACAAAGCTCATTCATACCCGTAAATGATCTGTTTTAATTTAACATGTCACATCATTCATAGGATAATTTACATTAACTTATAGCCTTTCAATTAGCAACATTATTGCTGATAATATATCATAATTTTTTTTGTTTCATAGGTAGGACATATCATTTTTCAATTTTGGGAATTATTTTAACAATAGTAAAATTGACTATTAAATGATAGATTATTTCTTTTGTTTATTTCATGAAAATGATAACATTAAATAATTTATTAAAAATTATTTTTTAATTATTCTTAAGATTCCCATCAGCCATTTTGAATTCTTAAGCGTATTGTTAATTGTACAAATTTCCTGTTTTTCATTTCTTTTGGAAGAAATACAATTCACTGGAAGCAGCAAAAAATAATAATGGTTTCTGGGAAATTATTTTTTTTCTGCTTTTGAAAATATTTTTGTTTATTTCAATATTTGTTTTTGTATTTTTTTTTCGGAATATTTTAGAAAAGTTCTTAAAATACTTGTTTTCCAAAAAATGATATTGTATAAAAAAAACCCATTATTTTTAGTATTTTTGATTTAATTCTACTACATTCAAGTAAATACAATAGTCTATCTTTGAAAAATAAAGTAAAAATTATCATGAGAGATTAACATAACGTTCTCCCATTCACAATATATGGTAGGTGAAAACTTTAAGTATTATCTTTAGTACTGTAACTAATCTTAACGTATTTTTCAACAAGAAGTGTTAATAAATAATTGAAAATAAAAAAATATTTCAATAATAATGAATATTCATATATTATTCGACCATGTATGCCGAATAAAATTAATTCGATTCACGAAAAACACTAGAAGTAGTCTCATAACAGCATTTCATGTTTAGGTGCTTAACTGTATAAATTTTGAAGCACAAAGCATTGAGATTAGTTATTATATCTTTTTGTTCACTGACACAAAATTCTATCTGCCGAACTATAGTAGAAATATTTATAGCCATTTTTGTTTTTTAGCAAACATTTTTCTGCTTAGATTATAAAAATGAATTTTCCTTGTAGAAAAAGAAAAATATTTTAAATAAACTACTAGTTCAGTTTAGACATACTAAACATACATAAAAGCATTATTTTATTATTTGTGCTTGTAAGATTTAATTTAAATTCAAATGCAGATGTATTTTACTTTATAGATATAAAGCCATCTAAAAAAATTCAACTTAAGCGTTTTGCTCGGGAAGCTAAATATAAATGAAAAAGAATCAAAACCGGGATTTGGTATTGATCTTGCTTAAATTTTTTAAAAAAATAATTATTTATATTTAAATTTTTAAAGAAGGAAATATTAATATATCAAGAAAACATCAAATTATATATATCCATTAATTTGTATATTTTTATAAAATGAGTGAGCTTTTAATCTGAACTAAGGAAAGCAAAGATTTTGAACTAAGGATTTGAGTTTCATGTTTCCTTATATTTCTAATAATCACCAAAACATTAAATAAAAAATTAATATAAATGTTTCAAATATACATCAAATACATTCATTTTAAGCATGTAAGAAAATAAAACAGAATACTTGGGTGTTTTTTAATTAACATTGTGTAGCGCTATATGAATGATATTTATTCTGCTTCATAAAGAGACCTCAGATTCTTTTGCTGTACTCAAGGGACAGCTGGTACTTGACTCTCCAATCTTCCAGGTGGCAACTTTGAATCCCAATTCATTTTAACATGCAGAATATCAAATTAATCTTGTTTATGATCTTTAAGAGAAAACACGTCTCAAGTTCCCTACTTGAACGTCTCAAGCTATATGGAACTCTACATTTTAACCATTGGAATATCACTACTCGAAAGAGAAACCTAATTACCGAGATCAAATAGAATCAATCATTACAAAAGAAAACTTCTAACAAGAAAAATCCTGAAACAAATTCCTTTTTCCCCTGCATAACATAATCTCATGCCATAAAATTTAAATCTGTAAAACTTATTATCTCATTTCACCAATTACATAACACAGAAAAGGCATTTCTTTAAATAATAGATCGTTAGAAATTTCCAACACCAGAAAAATGCTGAAAATTGTTGTGTCTACCTTAATCCCCCACTAATGAACCTGAATGTGCTTCCAAAAAACAACCTAATCCTCTTCTAATCACCCTTTGCACCCATTTTAACAACATGCCTATATTTTAGAACCGCAATTTTAATTTAGTTTCGCTTAATTTAACTCTTGTTCAATTAGTTTTCTCTAACGGTTACCTTTCGTTTACCTAATGACCACACTCTTCTTTCTCCCTGGAAGGTAAAGTTTACTTTGATAATGTATATTCAACTTGAAGTATTTATAGCATTTTCCGTAATAAATCACATGTAAGTGCTATATTAAATAAATTTATTAGTTCGCGTAAACTGCTTTTTAAAACATTTTTACTGCTTCTATACGGGAAATTAATATTGGCATTCCAGAAAATAATATCAGTTGAGAAATTTAAACGATCTTACCCGAATAATTTTTTTATTGACATAGATTTTCAAACAGAGTAACTCTTATGATACGAAACCATTATGTACGACAGATATTCGTAGAATTTGAACTATTTTTGTAAAATTGTTGTTGTTTTTCTGTGTATTAATTTTCTTTTCTCTGAAAGTTATTAATGATAAAGCTCTAGTCATGTTTTAGCATAGAAATATAAAAATATATGCCTTTTTACCTTCTTTATATATATATATATATATATATAGTCTAATTCTCTACAAACAAGAGATAAACATTCATCAATCACATTCGAAAAATAAACACATAGACAGTAAAAAGATCATACAATGAAGGACACTAGATTAAAAATTATAAAAAGGATGCTGCAGTATTATAAACATTGCTAACTTAGGACAGCTAATATATAAAATAACTTATATAAAAGTGGGGTTGAACATGGTTTTTGGCCAGCCAACCTTCCTCTTTTATGTAAATAATACTGAGCAAAAACCTATTGAAAGTAATGGATAGGTATACCTAAATCCATTACAAGATAGAGGTAACTTACCTAAAAATTGCACTTGAAAATGCAGAGCCCGCGCTAAATCTGAGTGCAATAAATAAGTTATTGCCAGATTCTGAGCCCTAATGCAGATTCAAAGCATGTGAATGGCTGAAATGTAGCACTTCACAAAAGTATAAAATAATAAAATAATAGAAATAGAATATATTTATATAAAAATAATATATATATATATATATATATATATATATATATATATATATATATATATATATATATATATATATATGTATATATATATATGTCCTTGCATTTTTCAGCCTCCCATCAAATAGAAACTAGCGGAAAACACGCAAAAAAATTTTTAAAATATGCTCACAGTATTATATATTTTTTCTGCTTGCTTCATAAATACAGTGGCTTCACATTTATAATTTACATTGTAAATATAAAAAATTTGATCAAGAAAAATACTTTTAAGTTAAAATATTTGTAGATGAGGTCTTTTTCTGGAAATTAACTTCTGCATCATTTTTTCTTTATGAAACGTTTTGCTGTAAGTATCATATATCTAAAGTGAATGATTGCAATCATAACTTTTTATGAAAACAATTAGTCAAAACTCAAAATTTTTCCACATAACGTTTTGGGGGATTTTTGAAGCACTATGTATTTGCATCAAAAGAACATTTATAAGTTTATTATCAGCAAATTTATGCTATAAACGAGTTTATATACTGTGCACCTAAATATCACAATTAAAAATTCGTGTGTTGTATAAGAATTAAGGGCATTACAATAAATGATAAATGTTAGAAAGAAATTAGTTACGGCGAAAATTGAATAACTTATTGATAATTGCTTATACATAAATCTTTCAAGTAGTGCACTTGTTAATGAAATTATAGGGGTTTTTAAAAGTATAAAACTATTATGGAGCATATTTGCTAATGAAATTAGAAATAGAGCTTCTATTTTGGTCTTTTTTTAAAACGATATTTATTCTTAATGGGTAAGTTATAATAAAAAAAACTTAAAGAGGAATTTTAAAAATGAAAAACCATTTTTAAAAAGAAAAAACAACGAAACCAAAGTAAAATAATTTGAAAATCCCAAAACAAGGTTAATATACACTTTGAAAAAATTTTCTTAAGTAATTTGATGATGATGTTTACGAACATGTTATTAGGCTACCTGCCAAGGAAATCTTTCTCGACCCTATGTAAATAAACCGATTAATAATGGATGAAAAAGAGTTAAGCAGCCTTCATAATAAACAGAGACGTAGTTTAGTAATTTATCATGAGGGAAATAAACTGTGTATGCTCAATGCATAACATATAATAATTTATTCAAGCCAATGCATGTATTTTAATAAGGAATAAACACGATAAATTATGAAGTATGCTAAAAATTATTAATGCATAACATAAAATATTAGATGTATCTTAAAAATCTTATAATTGATTTCACGTAGAGAAATCAAAGGATAATCAAAGAATAAAGTAAACAAAGGTTTTTTAGCAGTTTAGCTTTTTAAATAATTTAAAGAAAGAAAATTATACTTAATTGAATTTTTTTATAAAATCATCTGGTTATTAACTTCATATGGATTAAATGAGGCCCTGAAATAACATCAGAATGGTTTATTATAAGTATCAGATTGTCCCCAAGTCCTTATTTCTGATCTATTACGTTGTATGGATTAAATAAGGCATTGAAATAACATTAAAATGGCTTATTATAAGTATTAAATTGTCCCCAAGTCATTATATCTTATCTAGGCATGTTGGGCTACTCTACAAATTAATCAAAATTAACACCCCTCCCCACTTAATTAAATTAATTTCTTCCTTCCTTACTAACAGATCCTTTGCGGTCAAAGTAAATAATATCCATTCGACTAATAGGAAAATTAACGCTGGAACGCCCCAGGGCAGTTCCATCTCGCCAATATTATTTAATATATATGTAAATGACATCCCTAGAACCAGCCAATCCACGATTTGCATGTTTGCCGACGACACGGCGATCCTGGCACAAAGTAACGAATTACAACTCATTACTCACTTTTTACACAAACATATAGCCAAACTAGAAGACTGGTTCTCTACTTGGAAAATTGCTTTAAATGTAGCAAAAACAGAGGCCGTCTTCTTTTCACACCACATTAAAAAAGAACCACCAAAATTTTATTTACACAACACGCACGTACCCTGGTCCAAAAGCACCAAATACCTAGGAGTAATCCTAGATAAAAGACTCACTTTTAAACAACACATTATACAAATACGTAGAAAATTCAATATTTCCGTCGCTAAAGTTTTCCCCTTAATTGCACGGAAATCATGTTTATCTTTAAGAAATAAAATGCTCATTTATAAACTCGTTCTCAGACCAATTCTACAATATGCAAGTCCAATCTGGGGCCACGCAGCCTATTCTAACATCAAGATGCTGGAATCAGCTCAAAATAAAATTATTAAAATTATCACGGATTCTCCGTGGTATGTTAGGAATGAAGATATTAGATTCGCTATCAAACTTAAAACTTTAAAATGTTTCTTCAAAAAAATAGCTACAAAATTTTTCAATAATATAGATAATCATACAAACCGAGCAATTGCTCGAATAGAAAAATATGTAATTAATCCTTCATTTAACAGACCGCGCAATATTTTAATTTAATCGCTTAAATTCTTAATATTCTTAAGATAACTCTTAAAAATTATACTAGACTTAAACTCGACCAATAGGAACAGAGCAAACCGGCCAATAGCGAAGCGAGCACTGGGATCGCCTCGGCACCCAAACTCAATTCCTATTGACACACCCACTTCCTAAGAGTCACCATAGGCTGTCCCCTGATTGGACCACACATCCTCAAGCTAATTCACTCAAATACCCGCTCTTTTTGGGCGAAAATCAGACGAGGTGGTCCTTCCGACGGTGCGGGTAACCCTGTGCCGAAAGATTCTCCGACCTCCATTTTCTTAAAGTCCGCTCTAGTGGACAAGGCTTTAAATTAATTAATCAATCACACATAACAAGACAACACAAATGCAGTTAATCAATCACAACACACTTAAATTCTCATTTATTCCTACACAAAAGTAAATTATTAATTTTTTCATGTTAACACTTTATTTATCCACACAACATTTTTATAATAAAGCAGCAAAGGGCTAAGTGAAAGCTGAACTCATGCAACTCATCCAGTTAATCCTGATTGGAGATTGAGCTTCCCTGCGGGAAGCAGGTTCTCCTATTAATCCATCAACTCTAATATCTTATCTATTACGTTTCTCTAAATTAGTGTAAAAATATGTTAATTTTGTTTTCAATTAAGCTTTGTAAAAGTTTTTAATTATGTTCTTATTTAGTTAATTCTAAAAAATCTCGCATTTAAATTATTAAATTCAATTGTTTTAAATTAAACACCCAACGTAATTACGTTTTCAAACATCATCAAGCACAAATGATCTGCTAAAATTTGAATAAATTTTGACTTTTGGTATTAATGTGTGATTTTTGGTATTAATTTGCATAATTTTTTATCTCCAACGGCTCACGCTAGTATAAAATTCTACCTTTTATCTATTTTAACCTTATGGCATAAGTCAAAATACTTTATATGCGAACTTGTCCCAGCCACGCTTATATAAAATAAGACTTGATGAAAACGTAGCGAGTGGAAAGAAAAACCCCCATCAAGAATATTTTATTACAGTTCATTATTACCCGCAGGAAAAAAAATTGTGCTCGAAAGAAAGTACTTGGCTGCTAATTCCGAAAAATGATTTAGCATCTTTGTTATCATCTTTTCATTTTAAATAAATGAGGTTTTGCATTCATTTTATTTCGTTTCGGTTTTTCCCCACTACTGAGTTATTTAAAGAAAATAAAAGGAAAATTGTTTCATTTTCTTTTATCATCCTTTAATTCGTGTTTTAAAAGTTACGTTTATTCCAGAGAATTTTCACGTTCCTTTTAGTTCTTTGTAAATAAAGCTGTTCCACTCCGTTAAAGCTAATGTTGATTAAAATGATTTCAGTCTTGTTATATAATATTAAGGAAATGGCGTGTGTAAATTCCCTTTTTGTGGAATAGGTTTTAAGTCGTAATTTTTTTATACTTATTTTTTAAATAATTAAGCATATTATTATCTAAAAAAAATTTAATTAACTTTTATCAAAATACAGGCTGCAAAGATGTTTCATTTTTATCAATTAGAAATTTTAAATATTTGCAAGTTTTGTCTTTTAAGAATTGCATGTTAAAAACTTCAATAGTTGAAACCAATTAAAACGAACAATTTCTCAGGAAAAAGTATGAGTAAAAGTACACAAATGTATGAAATAAATATGTAAATATGTTTAAATCAAAACATGAAAAGTACATCATTTTCTCTGAGTCTGTAATTTATTCTTATTGCAAGAAAATATATTTCTGCTTACTTTAATGTAATTGAAAGTGAAAAGCCAAATGAGATCATTAAAATGAATTAGTCTTAAGAATTCACCAAATAAATAAATTTTGTCATATTTCTTCTCACAAATTAAATTGTTTATGCTTTAAAGTATATGAATATGATGCAGTCTTATTTTGGACTGCACATATATTCTTTCCCAAATAAGTTTGTTTTCGTTTTTAGCTTAATTATTTTTGGTAAATACACAAGGCTGTTACTGGATGCAGTACAAATAATAGAATACAGCATTCTTCATAATCAAAAGTTTTTTCAAACCGCTTCTTAAAATAATGTATGCTATTTTATATAATAAAATAGCTTATGTATAGCTTTAATAACTAAAATATTTATGCATTGTTTTTTTGTTCTATATCACAGAATTAGTATCATTTCAGTTACAAGCGGATTAACCTAACTAAGCCCTTTTAAAAACATCCTTATAAAATGACTTAAAACTCTATCTGTTCCCTAATGGAATTTTTGCTTTGATAGATTTACGCAAAGTACTCTTAATATATCTACAGTAATTATTAAATAAAATACGTTTTACCCATCAAAGCTTGCATCAAGGATTTCGAATTTTTTAATAAAGTAGACATCAAACGCATCCATTCTATTATTTAATCGAAAACTCTCGAGACTAATTTGGACTTAAAGAAAGTTAAGTAACACATAATCGGCTTAGAAAGGCTTATTATCTTAAGTACTTTTTTCTGCTTTCAACAACAAAGTGTGTCTTCCTTAGATTTCGTAAGTGAAGTTATTTTCTTCAAACAATGGTACATTTAAGGCTTCTTCCTAAATGTGCGTCCCTTGATAATCGCCAAAGAGGCGACATTTTGTCTGAGCTAGGTCGTAATTTGTATGCTTCTAATTATTGCAAAAATAACTAAAACAATACAAAAATCGAATTTGTCCTTTCAAAGATTATCTATCTGCAAATTTTCGGGAAATAAATTTAATTTAAATATTGGGGTAAAGGTCTACCTCGAAAGAATTGCATGACTTTTGAAGATTATTCCACTTCGAAATGATGCTTTGCATAGAAATTATCTCAATAACTTTTGTAATTTTATTTAACCGTAGAGTTAAACATGTTAAAAATTTCTGAAATAATTAAAAGTATTTTTAAAAGTAAAAAATATTATTAAAAGTAATTCTCACACTAGATGTATTAAATTTAAAAAGAACAAATGGATCTAACTCGACAATACATGTTTTATAAGAGAATCGCCTAAATTCTTCTAACCCCCTCCTAGAAAAAAAGTTGTAACACTAATGTCTGACTTGAGGGGAACTAAATTTAATGAAAACTGATGGAATTACGAATAAATGAATAATTTACAACTGAATATAACAGAATACTATTTAATATGCATGCTTATATATATTAAAAAGAAACTAAACGTATAAATGTGATTAAAAATTCAACCATTTCAACTATAATGCAGGAAAATAATTAATATATTAGTTGATCCATCTAAACTGATACATATTGTTGCTGTTTTTAAATTATTAGGTAACAAAGAAAATAATCGAAGAATAAAGGTTTCATTACACAGAATGAGATGAAGTTTTGAGAAAAGTGAGATAATCAATTCTAAAATACTTACTGAGCTAAAAATGTGTTGCATTACAAAAATGAAAAAAAGATGGTTACTTATTATTATTATAATATACACACACACACACACACACACACACATATATATATATATATATATATATATATATAACCATTACATTTTAATACCATATTACTACATAAAAGATATAAATAAGGAAACAGGAAACTGTGCAGGATTTTATGATAATACTAATAGCAGTTTTTCATTTATAAGTATTGCTATGCGAAATTATGTGTCTGTAGAGAAATGAATTAAAATAGGTTTTAAAAAAGGTTTATTGCTAAAAGGTTTTAATAATTTTAAGACAAAGTCTAAGTGTTTAGCAATATCAATAAACAATACAAATTAAATTTAAAATACTGTTGAAGATGATTTAAATAAATTTCAACGGTACGTTTTTAAATTTAAATATTAAATTCATATATACTATACTTCATAACCTCATTTTCATTGAACTCCAAAAAAAAAGTTTTTTAGTCATTTTATTGAACCGTATTTTAAATCTCCGGATAGTTAAATTTTTATAGAAATTAATAATTTTGCTTAAGGATTTAAGTTGAAGTTACCCCGGAACTGTGTTAAAAACGTATTTCCCTAATTTGATGGAGAATTTGATAAGATGTTTAAAAAATTATAAGCATTTACAATATTGTGAAACAAAAAATAAAATCTAACATTTACCAGTTTTAAGTTTTTAAGGTTATAGTCACCTAATATATATGCTTCTATTATTAGACTTAATCCACTGCTTGATTTCCATACAAAGTACACCCTTTCTTTGAAATATTTAACTTTCTGAAAAAGTAATGTTAATTTTAAAAATGTATATCAGCTTTTCGAAAGAGAATCTGTTGTAAGAAATACAGTTTTTTGTACTTTTGCAAGAACATCCTAATGCATTTATTTAAAATTTCAGGGAGCGCTAGGAAATAAATATTTTTTTGTTTTCTTTATTTGATCCTTCTAGATGCAAACGAATTTAAAATGCTATAAAAGGGAGAAAATATTCTCATTGAAACGGGTATATTAAAGAACTGATATTAGTCACAAAAGGAATACGAATTCAATTTATCGTTGAAAGAATTTAATTACCTTCCTTATTTTTAAAATGTACTTTTACGCGAAGAAGATGAGGGGTTGAAATGTAATTTAACTTCAACTCAAGTGTAGAAAGGTTCGCACTAAATTAAATTATTGACAGAAATATGCGAAGGGGCAACAAGCGCAAATTCTTAAGGTGAAATGCACTCAAAATGTTTTGCTGCAGCTATTTTAAATCGAAAAGGCTAGAGTAAACATTTTGTGAAATCCAGATTGAAAAATAAAATCCTTTCAAAAGTTTACATCCTACATTTCATAAAAAAAATCTATGCACAGGCGTTTTTGCATTTTAATAAAAATTCAATGTTGAAGCCAAAATAAAGTTCTGAAATTTTATCTGTTCTGCAAAATATAAAGTATATTGAAAGTTATGTTGTGTGTTTGTATGTGTGTAAAACATATACTTATATACATTACAGGTAAGCCAAGTATATATACTGTATAATGTATATGTAATATATATATGTAATATACATATAATATATATATATATATGTAATATACATATAATATATATATATATATATATATATATAATATACATATATATATATATATATATATATATATATATATATATATATGTAGTATCAAATATCCACCCGTTTCACTAGATTTTTTATTATATTGTATTACTATATATATTGTTTATTAAGTTATTTTTATCTAAGACCTGTCATTAAGTGTTTGATTTCAATGAAAAATATACTTAAAGATTTCCTCTTTTGATTTAATAAGATGAAATATTTTCTAAAACCAAAAAGTATATTTTATTTTATGCTGAATAACACCCATTCCGCAATTGATTTCCGCAAAACTCATTTTTAGCAGACCTGCACTCAACAAAAGAAACATGCTTGCCAAATTTTAAGTCTAAGGGGGTCTAATAATTCAAACACGGGATTTTTTTTTATCTATAACGCCTTTTTCAAACCTTTGGGAGCCGAGTTCAGCGAACCTTTTTTAGCGGATCTCTATTCAAGTAAAGAAACATTTTCCCCCCAACTTTCGAGTTTCTAAGAAAATTAGTTCTAAAACAAGAATTTTGTTCAACCTATAACACCTCTGTAAACCCTTCTGCTCCCCTCGGAAGTCGATTTAAGCAAAACTTTCTCTTAGCGGGGCTGTACTCGATAAAAAAATATGCCAGTGAAATTTCAAGTCTCTTAGTCTAATAGTTCCAGAAATATCGTGATGAATGTACGAGTTATTTTCTTTTCTCTTATATATACGAACAAAGCACTGAAATATACTATTTATGCAATTAAGTATAAATTTAATCAAAATTTGAATTTTAAACTCTATTATTAAGTTTTGAAGTTTACAATTGAACAGTGATTTTAGATCCTCTGATCTTGAGAACCTCAACTTGACTGCTGTGAAAAATGTAAGAAATAATTAGTTTAAGAAACAAACCTACGAAAGAAGAATCACAGAGTTACCTCTTGCTCAGTTAAAACATCTTTTATTATCTAGAAAACTACATTTTACATCAATACAAACTTAGTAATATGTCATGCTTTTTTCTTTTCTTTAAAGAATTATCTTATAAAATTCGATAAGCGATGTTTAAATAAAAAGATCTCTTTGAAAATATATTCTTGGTAAACTCACATATATTTGATATCAAGATAGAGATTTTGAAAAATGGATCTTCTTATTTTATTCATAATTCTATATATTTTGTGTCAAAATAACTGGATTCTAAAACTGATTTCTCATGAGAATTCCCTTCATACAGTATTCTCAGTTGATAGAAAAGTATTAGTCCCAACAAGATTGATGCGCATACCAAACTAGTATTACGACCACAGTTTTTTATAAGCTCGTTATTACATGACGACCATTTTTAAACAAGTAAATGTCATTTGTTTTACCATATCGCTAGAAAAATAAGTTCTATAAATCCAATTTACAGAATCCTATTTCGTCATCATTCCCTCAATCGATGGTGACATATGTTAAAATGAATATATGTAGTTAATTTAAAGTTTATTTTTTAAAAATGCTCTTTTTATTTATTAATTATTAGGATTGAGATTTGTCAATTTTATGAAGTGAAAAGTCTTACAATTCTTCAGTTATAAGAATGTTTTTCGACAATCCATTTATGGCTACGGTAAACTAGTGGTCATAGTCATGAACGTGGCCGAAATGCCATGCGCTCGAGCCTAGCGCCTGTGAAGACACGCCATCTAGAGGAGCTGATCTACGTTATATCTGTCAAGGCTTAAAGTCCCTCCCGATTGGGTGGTGTTGAAGTTAGAAGGGGGATGTCATGCATGTCACTTGATCATGGTTCAAAACTACGAAGTCCATGGACAATAGCCCTCGTGTAGCTTCATAGTGCGATGTTAATAATAATCCTTCACTTTTAAAACATGTTTTACGCATTAATAGTACCTATGTTTCAGTATTTTAGCACAGACGATGCATAATTTTAATCTATTCATTTATGTAACTGAAAATTTATCTACTGTACTTCATTAACATTATTTTAAAAAACACTTGATCATGGTTCAAAACTACGAAGTCCGTCGCCAATATCCCTCGTGTAGCTTCACAGAGTGACGTCAAAGCTGTTTTCGCCAAATGTACAAGAGTTTGAACTAACCGCAAAGCCCATTTTTGGATGTAAAAATGCCTCTACTTTCATAAAAATTCTTAACTTTGTAACTCATACATTTGTTTATAATATATATAGCAATTTTAAAATTTCAAAATATTCCATAAATAGCTAATTCTTCCTTGGTTAACACGTAAAGGGATTGCTCATTTAGCATTACGGTGTAGGAGAAAGATTGCGAAACACATTTTATAAAATAAAAAATGGGCCAACTCGGGTAAAAAAAAGGAGTAATATGATAAAATAATAATTTCTTCGAACAGGATGGTGAAGCCAGAATATAATATTAATATTTGGGTACTTTTAATATTCAGAATTCGGGTCCTATTCTTCTTTAACATTAATCGAAGGCAGTCTTAATAAACACACTCATCCACTCAAATATTCATTTGAATTATCCAGATACTGAAAGTATAACTGTGAACCCAAATGTATTCCTATGTAGCTAATTAAAACAAGAAAGGCTAAAAATACAAAAAAAAATTACTCTTTTATCTAGCATCGATTCTTTTAGTAATACAAAAACCAAACAAAAAAAATTTTTGAACTACCCTTAAATTTAGTAAATTCCTTAGAATTTTATCTGTTTACTTTCAGTTGATGTTGGTACTGAGCAAACTAAATTTATCCCTAAAATTCTGTGATAGGAAGAAAGAATTTAAGCGCACATACAATGCATTTCGATTGCTCTTTAAAAGTAAACTGAAATTGTTGCTACACTTCTTTCCTTCACACAACCCTGTTCGTTTTTCTTTCCTTTCCCTTTTCTTCAGAAATGTTTTTTTAAGAGCGCTTAATTTAATGAAGTCGTGGGTGTAGTGGTGACGGTATTTCTTGATCAGCATTCTTTGTTATCAAAATAAATGAGTTTAGATTAAACTTATCTTTGTTTGGAATACTTATTGATGATCTAATCTTTTTCTGTCTTCAGCTCTATTTCTACTTCTTTTAATATAATTTCTTAATTTATAAGAAAAGTAATGTATATTGCTATATTTCCATTTTTCTCCATCAGAATTGATCTCCAAAAAATAATGATCTGACGAAGAAAACTGATTCAATTATTAATTTTCTCCTATTTGATTAAATGAAAATGCAATTAATGACTGAAGGAAGTTTGTTGATATCTCTTTATTAGTCTTAAATATTATTAGATTGAATGCAGTTGTGAAAGATCTTTAACTTCAGAATTTATTGGCGTGTACTTGAGCCAATTACATTTATTTGTGGTTCAAAATTAAGAAATTCTTCATTGGCATTTCCATTTAATAGCTTTACTGTGTTTGATACACATCTTGTTAAAAGAAAGTTTAGTTTACTTGACATTTTCATCTCATCAACAGTTAGGTAGTGTGATTAAAAGAAACATTGCTTAGTAATTGTAAATCTATACATGTTAGTTGCTTGATACAGCTAAAGATTGTAATAGTGAATGCAAATGAAAGTTTATCGACACAACATTATAAAGTAATACGAAAGCTATGTTGGCGACGAACCTCGAAAGTTTGAGCCACAGTCGTGTGACGAGAATGACACCTAAGCTGGAACCTCCTCTCCAAACTACTACACCAAAGGGAGGACTTTAAACCACTACTGATTAAATCTCTTTCTACCACCGGTATATATATTCGTCTCGCTCAACCAGTGCGTTGAGTGTGTTGGACGTATATATACGTCCTACAAAAATATGATTTTTTTATTAGTGATGTTGTTCGTAAACTACTCCAAAGGCCTTGGAATGCAATAAAATTACATTGACAGTGTTTGGAAAGAATTTACTTATACCAGAGAAAAAAGTTGTGTATTTGTGCCTTTTCTTTTCCTCCATTACACCGCATACGCGTGCCTGTGTGAAAAACCGTGGCACTGGGGAAGAAATCGCGCAAATTTTAATCCGCAGTTAAAGGGTTAATGTGCATCACCCCCTCCCCTCTACATGGTGGATTTTCAGGGGCTCACAGACTTGAACGGACGACTCATCGACCACGAATTCGTGACCCTGCGTCTAACCATAACTACAAGGCTACCGCAGTAGCTAGATTTTCATGGTAAACTGAGGCATGTGTCTTGTGTGATAGCATTTCTAAATATGCAAGTCAATATGAAGAGACTTTCTCGGAAATTGCATATCATATCTATGATGACATCGTTATTTGATAGTAGTCTAGAATTTCAAAACCTACTGTATGTCCTCGTCAGAATATTCAGCTGTGTTGAAACTAAAATCAAAGAGCTTGTTTGGAGTCTGGTAAACTCAACTTCTTTCAGTCTTTAAGAATTTTAAAGAGAGATTTCAGTTTTCTTTTAAATCGCATAATTTTAATATTTTTTTCGAACTGATTTCTCTCTTCACTATGTTTTTTATTTATATATTTCTTGGAATATATATATTTGTATTGGATCCTGAATTATATAGAAAATAAGAAATTAGAAGTCTGAAGTGTTGAAGTTTGTAAACCATCATTTTGTGAATGATAAAATATAGCTGATTTTACTATATACGTTCATGTAGTTCTGGAAGTTAACGATATATTTTTGAAAGAGAAACTGATTTTTCCCCTACTTTTTAACATTTAAACCAGTGTTTCTCAAAGTGTGGGGCGCGCCCCCCTGGGGGGGCGCGATGACCCTACAAGGGGGGCGCGAGCGTATCGAAAATTTAAAGATTTTTTTTAAAAAAAATAACCGGAAAGAGAAGTAAAACAAAATGCTTTCTTCCATAATAAAAAAAAATACACACAACAACACTGAAATAATTTATGTTTATTATCTGGCTTTTCTCCGTCATCAAATAGCTATCTTTGATCACAAAACCAAATTAAAGAAAAAAACATTTTGTTTTATTTGCTGTATTTCCTCAATGAGAAATTTTTTTATTACGTTTTAACATAAAATATTACTCGTTAAAAGAAAAACGAAACCCAGACCCTGAGAAAAATTCTAAGAATATAAACAATTCACCACTGTAATTATTATTGAAATACTGTACATTAGTTGTAGAAAAAGAAAAGGAAGTCATAATTCACTTTTCAGCCAGGCTGCATAGTACGTTTGCTAATCATTTGATTGACCTTCAATCTTATGGTATGGTTATTATCAATATTAGTTCCCTCCCATCTTTTATGCGTTTGCTTTTCGCCTAGGAAATTGTAAATAATTGAGTTTTGCGATATTTGGAAAAGAATTGATTGGTTTAACATTTCTGTAGGATAATTGAAAAGTGTCTGATTTGCGTCCTTTATTATGGTCTTGTACTTTTGAATAATTTTAGTTCAGTTTTATTGGATTTTTTTCTCAAATCATCAAAGAATTGAATAGTCCTTGAAAGAAGGTAAGTATACTTTCTATAAATTAAAATATTCACTAGAATTCCGATTTGTATCGTGTACAGTAAAAATAATTCTAAACAAATGATTGGGGTGACTGAATCCCCCCCGCACTACCTTTAATGTTAGTATCGAGTACGCGCCTGCTCCCGGGTTAAAACATTTTGAAGTCTTCTCGCTTTAAATGTTAAAAAGTAACACAATTATTCTTCATCGGAATTTTATATTCTTTTTCATAATTTAACATTAATTCTAAATGCTAATTGTGTGAGGTTTAAAATTACAGTTCTTTTAAACAGTTATTTACAATTATAGCATTTATCTAAAAAAAAATCATTTTACATTTTTGTATACAATGTCGTGCACACAGTTTTACTCTCCTTACAGTTCAGCTATTATATCAAGAAAAATGTTTTATTTTTTTTAAAAAATGAACTCATGCGAAGAGTCGGTGTTTCAGCCAGTATACGTTTAATGTATCAGTACTGAAGAAGGTATTTTATAAATAATTTCTTATTACTGAATTTGGCCGCGGTAGCCGAGTGGTATAGGTATCGGATCGTGGCTTGCCTTGTCACGAGTTCGAGCCCAGTACCACTAAAGACCCGCCGTGTAGGGCAGCGATGCACGTTAAATCTGTTGAGAGTTGAAACGTTTTCCCGTTGGTGTGGTGTGGTAGTTAGGAGAGAGGGGTGCCAGCTCAGGTGTCATCCACGTCACTTGACCATGGTTCAAAATTACGTGGTCCGTCGTCAAAAGCCCTCGTGCAGCTGAACAGTGCGACGTTAATATTCAATCAATCAATCTTATTACTAAATTAAGAACAAGTTTAATAATTATTAGGGACTTCCACGGGCTTGTCTTGTAGAGGAAAAAGTTTTTCAAAGGAAGGTTTAATATCAGAAATTGACACTTAAAGAGTTATTTTTCTATATTTAGCGGAGATCTATATTTTGTCTTCAAGGCATCCACTGCAGAAAATCCGGTTTGAAAAAGGTAGGATGTTGAAAATGGTAATAGTATACGAAGTGCTTTTGTTTTTTCAGTACAGATAATTCCTCATCCACCTCTACCCCAAATTCAAAGAGCGATTTATTACAAAATTGCCTTTTAATTTTTCACTGGATGTGAAATCTATGAAGATTTCTTCTTCGGAAGTTGAGAGCCCTTCTGGAGTATCTTGAAATAGATCCCTAATCCACTCGTAACTTGCTACCAAGCTGTCCTCATCCAGAAAATATTTTTAAATTCTTTGCCAACATAGCTAAATGATTTTACATGTTTTAAAAACAACTTTCACATGTTGTTCTACAGATTTGTAAGTTTTAACACATATCGAGCTGGGGCTTTTTTTCCATCATTTACTTCAGTAGTGGTAAATCCAAAATTTAAGTATTTTTGAGAAGATCGCCTGATTTAATTTTCGGAACCATGCTGTGTACTTGTTGATTCTTTATTATTATGGTCGAATGTTTGCTTACGACTTAAAAATGTATGTATGATATTGTTTTAATCTACTGCCGTAAATACTTAAGTACCGTGAATTACAATTAACGCGGAAATTTAAAAAATGTACATTCAAGCTAGATTCGGTAGCTATAGGAGTATCGAGTCGACCAAAACTGACTGGAATTGTACGAGGAAAAGCATTTTTACATGTTTTGCGCAGACGTCCGATAGGTTGCCCAGACTCACGCAAACGTACCCTATAATGCCAGATGTGATGGATATGATAGAGAGCGACATTGACTAGACTATTTTTCTAATGACATTTGTACTTTGAGAAATGAATGCTGAAGGAAATAAATCTTTAATTAAATACATCATTTTGAGATCTGTTCCAATTTAAAAATTAGAGAAAGAAAAATAACATAATTCTAAGTAATATATATTTTAAGTAATTTTCTTAAAATATAAATTACTTAAAAGTTATATACACAAAATTTAATATACTTATCGTATTAATTTGTACGGTTTATAATTAAGATCGTATTGTAACTTTAGCGTCTCTCTCTCAAAGTGCATTTTTATTGCAGTAAGTACATTATTGTTGTACAGGGGGGCGAGACAAAAATTATGATTGAAAATTGGGTCGCCAGTATTGAAAGTTTGAGAAACATTGCTTTTAATGTATGAGTGGTGCACAGAGTATTTTATGACTAATTAATTAATACTAAATTAAGAAAAAGTTTAATAATTATTAGCTACTTCCATGGGCTTGTCTTACAGAGCAAAGTTTTTGAAAGGAGTTTTAAGATAAGAAATTGACCCTCTGAGTTCATTTTCTATATTTAGCTGATATCTATATTTTGTCTTCTAAGCAACCACCGCATTTTGTAATATGTTCCAATTTAAAAATCAGAGAAAGGAAAAATAACTTAGTAATTATCCTATTACTTAACTTTTTTTGCTTAAAAGTAACATATACAAAATTTAATACTTATGTCATGAATTTGTACGGTTTATAATAAATATTGTTGCTTTATCGTAAAAGTGCATTATTATTGCATTCAGTAAATTATTATGTATAAGGGGGCGCGACAAAAATTGTGATTGAAAAGGGGGCGCCAGTATTGAAAGTTTGAGAAGCACTGATTTAAACGAATAATATTATACATCCAATGATTTTATTTAAATTTATTAACAAGTGATATATGATAAACTTAAGTATGGTGATAACGAATGATGAAGAAATTGTTTCGCTTATTTCCATTTTATCTTGATGTAAGTAAATGAAACACTTGTTAAATGATTTTGAATATGATTCAGAATCATATATATATATATATATATATATATATATATATATATATATATATATAATTACTTACTGTTCGAAAATTATGGACACCTTTTTAAATTTTAATTATAAAAAACAAATAAAGATATTCACTTACGATTTTTATGTTCCATAAAAAAAATACCAAAGTTTTTTTACAATGTTTTCAATGTGCGCAACACTAGTTGCACGCGACACGTCGACTCTTTACGAGTAATGTCATCTCAACTTCTGCTAGGGCGGCCAGATTTTGTTTTTGACAATACGCTGCTTATTGCCATAAATCTTTATTCCACTTATAAGCTGTGGATCGTGTAGCATAACTTCGCTAATAAGTACTCTGAAATTTGTGCTGTATATGTTTTGCAGATTTAAATTCTATAAACCATGCTACAACTTGCACTTGTTCTTCTGGTGCAGCCATTTTGAAACGAGAATGCTGCAAAACATGGACATTCAATCTGAATTTCCTAAATGTGCCGTGGGATCCTCTAGTTTCAATGACTTTTCTGAAACTATAGTAAATGTTTACAAAACAAGAGATTTTCTATCAAAATTTTCTGTAAAAAAATGTGTGATCAACCACTGACAACTTAAAGAATTATTATTTAAACAGACAGTCTATCCGTTACGATATACTTGTTTTGTATTCTTAAAAATATGTACATTATTAATCAGCACAATGCAAGCAATCCCTATAGATAAATATTCATGAAAATTTACTTAATCCAGTTCCCACTAACAAAATAAAACATTTTACATTTAAAAAGTATTTCCAGCTTTTTCTTTATTAAACTGCAAAATTAAATTATGGAAAGTTGCCTCTTGTTTCTAATAAAAGATTAGATTTTGTTCAAAAGAACATTGCATTTTACAAATTTGCATTATTTTACAAATGAATACTAATGCAAATCCATAAATCTAATAAAAACACAATCTTTATTTTTTTTAAGAAATTATTTACAATTTTTTTTTCAAAAAAGGGAATTACATCTCTTAAAGAAACACTGTGTTAAAAAAAAATTCTTTACGGAAAAAAATGTGCTGTTTTATTGCAAATAATTTTAATATTTCTTTTTTATCCGAGTCCCAATTTAATCTTTTTTATGAACGCTTAGGTGGCGAAGTAATAAAACTTCTATATGTATATTATTCTTCTTGAAAAAACATTGTACTGACATCAAAGGAGAATAAAACATGAGTGTGCCTCAAGGAATCATACTTTATTTTATCGTGTTTCTTTATTATGATAATTTAATAATGAACGCGAATTTTCCTTTTTATTCTAGGAAAAACTCTTTTTTCGGCTTTATGCTCACAATTCAATTGCTTTTCTTTCTAAATTGTTGATGTAATTATATTATACTATTTTCTCCTTCTGTTCTTGGAGAAATGAACTTTTCGAAAAATATTGCGAAAAGCTTATTGTTTTCTGAATTTAATATAAATATATGATCCTAAAAAGTTAATTTTAAATCTTATTGATGTTTAAATGTCAAAAAGGCACATTGTTAAAGCATAAAGGAACTCTTTCAGCTTCTTCTTTACTTCAAAAAAATAAAAGCATTATCCTCACTTTTTATTTTTTATGATAATTTGAAAATAAACTAATATTTAAATAACTGTAAATACTCAATGATTTTTCCCGTAACAAAAAAATGCCTAACTGGGTATTTTAAAAGTATATTTGGTAAAAAAAAATATGTTTCTCATAAACATTTTTTTTTCGAAAATATTGTCTTCTGTAAGTAAAAATGTGTTCTTTTCAATCGGCTTCTCTTAACGATGAGATATTAGTTTTCGTTTTAAAATAAAAATTTTCTTAACATTTATTATTGGATTTTATAATCAAAAATAGCATTTTAAAGGAAGAAATATTTGTTTTTCACCGAGAAGTTCCAGTTTGAGAAAAAAAAGTTATTATAGAAAGTATATTTAACGGGAAAGTGAAGTAAATAAAGAGTGAAGTACATTGTAAACAACATAAAAATTAATTCTTGATAGAATCGATTAGATTGAGTTAAGGCAAACTAGATAATTCAATTATATCTTTTACATTTATTTTCTTACGTGACTTATACTTTTTTAAAATTTTGTTTGACGGAGCTTAAGCCTGAGTACTTTATACTTTTTTTCTTGCATCATTCTCATTATATCTTTTTCTTCCTAAATTATAATTACTATCCTCAAACTGTCTTGGATATTATTATTATGGGTTTTACAAATAATTTTATTTAATTATTTATGTTAAAAATCACAATCATATTCTTTCAAATGGGATGTATTAAATTAAGCTTGTTTATCAGGTATTATTTTTTACTATGTTTCTGAAATATGTCTGTGTATTGCTGCTAAGACTATAAAGTCTAAGAGATAACAGAATTGAAAAAAATCAGGAATTTTTCCACAACTTTTCATACTGCAGTACAACAAGATATAGCAGACTCTAGGCCTTCTTATTTACATGGCTAAAAAACAGAGCGATTGAGATGCCAGTATAAGTGTACACTTTCTGTATAAGTTAAAAGTATACTCGTATTTTTGTTTGGCAAAAGCAAACGCAAATGTTCTCAAATAAATAAATATATTCCCAATGGAAACAAAAATCAAAACTCGAGTTTTAAAAGACAATAATTTTTTTGGATAAACATGAGACATTATGGTCATTTTAAGATCAAAACAATAAAAAAGGAGGAAGAAACGCTAGATTGTCAAATATTCTAGAATTACTGCATATCAATTACATAGTGCAAGAGATAAAGATGAATGACAGTGAACCAAATGCAAAATAAACAAATAGCCAAACATTCATGAATTTTCAATTAGTTCTAGATATAAAATTCATATATACTACTCTTTACTTCAATTACACTTTATCTTTAAGCAATTGACAATTTCAGTTTATTATAGATATAATAAGCTATTGACTAAGATGCAATGATTGCTTTTAAAATGACATAAGAAGTTGAGGTTCGTTCATATTCAATGTCATTTGTCAAGACATGTCATATTAATTTGGTCTTGTAATGAAAAATGTAACAACTTTGTAATATATTAGGTTTTAAAATCGTTAAATCTTTATAGCCAATGCATTTAGCTTTCGTAAGCGATAAAAATTACGCTCCACGAACATTTGATGGATGGGAACCAGATTTTATTCATATAAATAATGGAGGCCCATGACATAATAAATTAATATTTAATTTTTGTACGTATTTTTTCTAGAATGAATATTTTTAAAATCGAAAATAATTTTTTAGAAGTTAAAATATCCAACTATAAAGGGTGAAGGAAACAATATTACTTAGTTCATAGCATAAGTAAATGTTTTGACGATATTATATTTATAAAGTCAAAATGAAAGGAGTTCAGAATGACTTCCATTAAATATTTCCGTAGCTCTATTTTTTCTTAAATTTGAAAAGATTCAGTTTTAATAAATATATTCTCAATAGAAAATTATCAGAATTCTATTTTTCATAATTCAGATGCTATACCCCGGAAAAATATTTCTGAAAGTTATAACATATTTTGAGAATTACTGAGCACATATGTTATACCTTTCAATGTAATACACTGGCCTCAAAAAGTTAAGGTACAACATGTTTTTCGAAGCTCACCATAAAAAAATGGCAGTAACAATAAAATGCATAGTTTACATGAATGATAATAACGAACTTTAAAAACATTAATGCAAAAACGATTGCTACAACTTTTATTTTATAGAAAAGAACGTATATTTATGAGTGAGAGAAAATATGCAAATATCAAGCTTTCGTACTTTTGTGTGTAAGTTGTGTTGATTCTCAACAGTTGTTGGCAGTTTCGGTGACAATAGTCAATAGAGTTTAGAAAATGTCTCAGAGACGTCGTTTACCCAATTCGTTAAGGTGGCGGGCAGTTGGATGAATGGAAATGGGATTGTAGCAGGCTGATGCTGCTAGACGTCTCAATGTGTCTCGTAGTGTTGTTCAGCGACTTTGGGATCAATACCAATCCGAAGATTCTGTGTCCAGAAGACCTGTTCCAGGCCGACCACGAGCTACAACACCTGCAGAAGACCGTTTTCTAGCTCTTTCGTCACGAAGGAGAAGAACCACTACTGTGCCGCAGCTCGTTGCAGACCACTTTCAAGCATCAGGAAGAAGAATCTCCGCTACTACGGTGCGAAATCGTCTTCACAATGCAGGTCTGTATGCAAGAAGACCAGTTGTGTGCGTTCCCCTCAACGGACGACAGCGAAGGAACCGCTTATGCTGGGCAAGAGAACATGTTTCTTGGACGCAGCAACAATGGGCTTCTGTGCTGTTCACAGACGAGTCCAGATTTACAATGGAAAGTGATTCAGGGCGTCTACTGATCTGGAGGGAACAGCGCACTAGATACCATCAATCCAACACTGTTGAAAGACACAGTTATAGAGGTGGTGGAATCCTGGTTTGGGCAGGGATCTCGCTCGGTGGCCACACTGACCTGCATGTGTTCCATGGAGGAACCGTAACTGGTCTTAGATATCGGGATGAGACCCTTGATCTATATGTCCGCCCATATGCTGCTGCTATTGGTAACGACTTCATTCTGATGGATGATAATGCACGACCTCACCGAGCTCGGATTGTTGAGGAGTATCTGGAGGATCACGGTTTGGAACGAATGGAATGGCCAGCTCGATCTCCAGACCTGAATCCGATAGAACATCTTTGGGATTATCTTGGCAGAGAGGTTGCTTCTTTAAATCCTCCTCCAAGGTCGTTACATGAGCTGAAACAAGGCTTACTCTGTGTCTGATCTTCGCTTCCTATTCCGGTGTCCGACAACTTAATAAACAGCATGGGAAATCGATGCCGCCAATGCATTCAAGTTAGGGGTGGACACATTCCTTATTAGAACCCATTTTTGTATTGTTTTTATGCCATTTTACCACATAACACTGTGATGTGCTGTTTTCTCCAAGAATGGACTTTTCCGCAGAGATTGCTTTTTTTGTTATAAATCGTTTTTTCAATACACTTATACAAATTTCTATGACGCATTCAATAAAAAACTATTTAATGCACATATCCTCCAAATTTTTTGTTTCTACATTCATTCATTTGCAAATTAGACACAAAAACCCGGTTGTACCTAACTTTTTGAGGCCAGTGTACATTCATTAGGGTAGAATTTTTTTTTCTCAGAATTTAAAAACCTACTTATGCGGAAAAGATGGGCTCTGGTATATAGATGAAGAAAAAATTTAAAAAAATAAACTTTAATGTTAAATACCGAAACAAGGAGAATGAAGTTCAGCTATTTGAGCTTTTTTATGGAAAAAAAGTCAAAGTAATTTTTTATAGGAAAAACAATCATGTTAGTACTTTTTAACATTTATTGTGATGAGAGAATACCTACTAAATAGTTACATGAAACAAATAGTAGGTACATTTAACAGTCTCTTTAGTTTTAAATTTGAAAGAAAAACTACTGTCCAAATGACAATGCACGATAAAGCAGAAGACGGAAAAAAGCTTGGATCAGACTGATTAAATGGTGCGAGAGGAGAGAAAGCTGGGATTATATATGACATGTTTCGAGTCAGAATCAGACTTAATTTTAAAAAGGAACTTTATTTAATGAATTCTCAACATCATCTGATGCTAAGAGGCAGAGAGAAAAAATAACGCCGCAGTGAAATATAAGTGTTTTACCTCTTACGCCAGCTGTGTAAGTATCTGGCATTTTATATGTACTTGAAAGTTATTGCTGACATATAGAGCTATTAAATGCTATGATCTGGGATCAGAAATGTTTAGTGGTTAGGCTATCTGTTTCGGAGAAATAATTGGGGGATTAATTTAATACTTGAAGAGATGTAAGGAAAAATAAAAGTTAAGTGCTATATGGGAATTTAATTTTAAATCTAATTTAATTATCCTTACATATATGAAATGTGATACAATGTGCATTGTACTATTTTCTACTCAGTTTTCATTTATCAGTAATCATCGTCTTTGTTTGTTTATATCGCATAAAAATACTTTTATTTTGAGTCTAAAATCATCTAACCTAAATTAAGTATTTTTCCATTTTTTTTTCAAAAATTCTTTCCTTTGCAATATTAAATTTTGAAATTAATTTTTTAAATCTTTTTTTCCTAGACCCTAGAGTATAGATTTTATACCATAAAGCAGTGCCCGCTCCCCAACCTTTTTAACGCCACAGACCGGTCAACGTTTGATAGATATACTGCCTCCCGCTGAGGGTGGGACGCTGATATATTTTAGATTGTTTTCATTTAATGATTTAAATTTAACTGTGTTTTTAAATATGTCTTCAGAATGAAAAAATGAAATAACACCAAAACATGAATATAAAGTGGCTTCACAAAGATTATAAAATTTTTTCCACGAAAAGTCACACAAACGAGTGAGAAAGATACCACAAGAAATAAAATGGAAATAATTCAATGTTCCTTGAACAGCCTGGTACCATTTAATCCACTCGCCGGATCCGGTCAGCGGCCTGGGGGTTGTGGACCACTTACATTGAATATCTTTTCTAAATAGGTCAGTGTTTCTCAAGCTGTGGGGCGCACCTCCCTTGGGGGGGGATATTACCCTACAAGGAGGCGCAAGCATATCAAAAAGTCAAAAACAAAATATTATTTTTAAAAATTATGAATTTACTGACAGGAAGCAAAACAAAATACATTCTGACATAATATAAAATAAAACACACATTTACACTGATGTTACACACTTATAAATTATCAGTATTACACAATGTATTTGATAATTAATTTAACAATACTAAGTTAAGAACAAGTTTAATAATTACCAGTGACCTCATGGGCATATTATAAAGTTATATACAAAATATAATACTTATCTTGATAATTTGTACGGTTTATAATTAAAGTCGTACTGTAGATTTACTTCAAATTTTATTGATATTGAATTCAATATGTTGTTACTGTATTGAGGGGAGGAATGCGTGTTGAAAATTATGATTGAAAATTGGATCGCAAATATTGGAAGTTTGAGAAACACTGGCATAGGTAGATTCCGATTAATAATATTTTTTTTCATGTAACACCGCTCCACCCGAATATTCATAGAACCATGAACTTTTCTCAGATACGTAATTGTCTTTTTCCTACATAATTTTTTTCCTAATTTTTAACAACCTATGTTTCTAGTGTTATTTTAGAAAAAATTAAAGTCATACGCCAGCACATTAAGCAACAATCATTCGTCATTTTTTTAAAAATATAAATGCTAATTTGTTCCAATCTTTCATTTGAATATAAACAACATTAAACTATGAAGTAAACTTAAATATCACCTACTTTAAATTGTCTTTTCCTCACTAAGACGGAAATATAGCATCGTGTTTCTTTATACCACTGAACTTGAAGATAAGAAAAAACGCTTTTCCTGTTTAAAAGGAAACCTTGAAAACCTCTGCTTTCTGATAACATGCCGAGGTAGACGATTCTAAATACTTGTAAAACAAATCTTCTTTTCAGATGTTTGTGAGCTTTACTCATGTTTGCTAATGTAGGTAAATGGATGACATTTCACGCGGATAACCTTTTTCAAGGGTAATGTATATAATATGCAATACTATATTTATGTATTTCATCAATTTCTTATGCACTGATGAAGAGCTTTCGTAACTTGAAATTCAATTTGTATAAGAAAATTGCTTTTTCTAATCGAATAGCTTTTTTATTTCTCGGAAAATAGAAATTGTTTGTTTCTTTTTATATTCAAAGTACTTGCATTTATGTGCCAGTTTGCGTAAGAGAAAAAGGCCTGTTATGGAATCAAGTCATACGTAAATATCCGAGTACTTTTTAAGAAATTGATATTCTAAATACATTATGAATATTTTAAGAATTATGAGTACGGTAAAATCTTGAGAGTTGAAATACTAATATGTATTCAAAACTAACCAAACATTATGTAGAGTAACAGTTCACTTTGGGGCAGATTTTATTTTTGACTTGATTAAAGCAATTTTTAAAAGAGTTGTAGCAAATTTATAATTGTTTTTCTTCTACATGGCAGCTGTATAAAGGTAAAAATATAGAAACTATATGCTTAATAATATTTCATGTGTAGTACAAGAAATAAGAAAAATAATAAAATTATTTAAATCATATTTTCAGGCATAAAACAAGTTTGAATTTCTTTACAAAAAATTTAGTTGATATATTAGCAGTGATTAAATGATTTATATTATTTCTTATTAATCTAGATTTTGAAATTATGCTTTAAATTTAATTAAAATAAACATTATTTGGATTTTTTGTACGTCTCGGATTCTTAAGAACTACATTGTCATATCTGCATTTAGTTTCAATCCAAATTTATGCTTAATTTTTTTCTCTCTCACATTTATTTCATTTAAATGATACTATATATATATATATAATGCTCATTTTCTAAGCAAAATATTCAAAAGATTATTAAATAGAATTAATTTAAATTATAATAATAAAAAATATCAGTAACTTATTGTGTTGAAAATAGAAAAAAATAGCAAAAAAAAACATAATAATAAAATTATATAATTTGTGATATTGCGAGTTATAATTTCATGAGATGAGAATATTTTGCAGTTAAGGTAAGAAAGCTATGAAAATTACACTTTTGAAAAGAAAAAAAGTAATAAAAACTGCTGGTCGTATAAAATAAACATGAATGTAGTAAGAGATTTAATAGCAGCAGCTTAGCAAAATAAGTATTGAACTATAAATGGTTAGTTTTAAGCAAATAAAAGGCTTCTTTGTGAAAAAAATACAAACAAAATAAATCACCTCTGTAAACTTACACATCGTTCCATTTTAACTGCAATCAATGTTTCTTAAGTACAGAGGGACATGCGAGAGAGCCAATACATCTTAACCATGCATTTATTCTTTATGTTTAAATAGAAGTGTATTATGATAACTAAAAGAAGTTAAATTGCTCGTCTTCGTTTTAAGATTTTTAAATAGCTTTAAGTAAAGTATATTCTCGGGATAGGGGAAATTTTGTGTGCATTGAAGATACACAAAATGTATACTTTGATAATGCTTTTGAAATTTGTTCTCTAAATATAAATAAGTGAACAAAATGAAAGAAGTAATGATTAAATTTTTCTCAATAACTTTCTAATATGTAATTTAACTTTTATTTGAACTTACTTTAGTAAAAGTGTTTTTTAAGCTTTGATAAGAACGTTTGATTAAGATTTAGCACAAATATCGGAGGGAAGCTCCATTAGCCATCAGCTATGGAATATGGGACAGTGAAGATCAATTTATTGTCATTACGTACGACAAAGAAAGTTTTTTTGTACATTTGAATGCTTTTGTTATGAAAGCTTAATGCAAATAACAGGTTGTTTCTATTTATTAGTTTTTTTGCTGATAATGTTCATAAAACATACGAAAAGCTCTTGGATCTTTCAATACGAAAGATATTTTGCACATGCAATAATTTTAAGGGAATGAATTCCAGTTCATAAATATTCATTTTATAACATTTTTCTTAAATAAATATCGAATTTTAATAAGCTTAAAATATGTACGTTTACACTTTAATTCATATGCTTATTTCTATGATAATATTTAGGAAGCTATCGGTGCTCAAACTCATACAGTAGCAATCTACATGCTTTTAATAATAATAATTTGTATTTATCTTAGCATTTTTATACTTAAAAAGATATCACAATTTTAACAAAGAAAATAATAGAATAATTTTTACGAATCTGAAATGCTGGTTCTTATGTAAGCAAACTTTAACTTTTGAACTGAAAATTTAAATCCTTAAAAATCTCTAAAACATCTCTTTTGTCACTTTTTGATAAGCGTAAATTGTAATTATATCGCTTTCAATTGCTTTCTTTGCCGAAATTTCCATAGTACAAGGAATTCCAGATCATTGCATTTCAAACTGGTAACCTAGGTTAACGTTAACAAATCAGAAAAAGAAAATACACCATCTTCTGATGCAAACTTGTTGGTTTTTGTAAAATATCAATCAGCTTACATTTAATAACATAAATATATTGATGAATGAAATTAACTCTTCGTTTCAAGAGTATTGTACAAGAATTTTAACATACACTCATCGTCAAAGAAAAAATAAAATTGAGCGTAGAAAAATATCTGATTGAGAGAAATGAGATTTAAAAGTAAATTAGCAGTCACCACCAACAAAAATTGATTAAAAACTGAGCCTGATAAAATGTATTGGTCAAAACACGAAATAATTACATTTCTCAATAGAATGTTGGGCCACCATTATTTCAACTGCATTCTTCCACACGTCATGGCATGAAGTCTTGGACTATATCTTAAGGCTGTCTTGACTCGACTTATCCTATGCATATTGAACTTTGACACGTAGATCTCACAAATTTTGTAACAGAGTTGGACTTTTAATAGAACGGTCTGCAGCACCGAATTGTCTGTACGTGACAAGTCTGACGAAGCTGCTGGCCATGGCATAGTATCTACGGCTGCGAGACAAGCTCTTGAAATGTCAAGAATGAACACGAGTGTTGTCTTAATTGAAGTAGAGGACTGGGATACGCATTCACAAAAAAATGCCCGTCAGAGTGCCTCTAATGAAGACCAACGGTGATTAGGTATCGTACAGAATCACATTCCATAACATTCCTTACTTTTTGAATGTGTGACGAATGCCATATTGTCTATCGTGGTGCTGATCGCGTTGCCTCCACACACGGGATGATTATCTTCCTCATCAAGATAAAAGCAAGACTCATCACTAAAGATGATCCACTGCCATTATTCAAGGCTCTATGCTACTCTTTCAAGGCACCATTGCAGTCTCTGGTGATCTTTCTGGGATATCAAGAGTAATCTCTCTAATGGGCTTCATGCGAGCAGTTTAGAAACGTGCTACCTTCTGGTAATGATACTGGTATTTATAAGATGATGCAGAGAGGGAAACACAATTCAAATAATATGCTGAATTGAGGCAGATGATGCTTTTCATACTTGCTGGACAATTATATGATTTTACATTATAATAGTCCATGTATCTCCCCTTGACCCTACTTGTCACAAATGTTAAAACTTCCTTGTACTCAATTCCGTCAGTAGTGTTAAACTGTTACATTTGCTCGGCCGATATAACGTATAATCCGATGGAATGACCATCCACCTTTTTGTAGTCTTTCGATGCAACTCTTTTCAAAGGGTTCAATGCTTAAATGACTATCGTTTTCTTAAAATAATCCTAAGCTTAAAAGAGACAATTTAAAATAAACACATTAATGAGATTCAAAATTACGTGCCTTGAGAGAACCTTCTAAAGGGTCCTTAGTGGCATTATAAACCAAGTGTTT